>OY728166.1:189136935-189165618 GCA_963277665.1 Viscum album
ATACCACATCTACATAACAATATCCATGTTACATCTATCCATAGAACTATTCCACCATCACATACCACCTCATCACATAACTATCTTTCTAAGATCAAACTAGTAAGGTAACTTAAACATGAAGGGAATCAGACTCATTATCCCCATGATATGTATGTCCCAAACCCATAAATAAATATCCTTATCCTCCTCACCACATCCACATCCATGTTTTCATCATCCCTTACCACTACACCACCACATGGATATCATAGCAGGGTATCATGAAAATGATGTACATTGACCTCATGACCTCTTCCAATCATGCATGGAACTCACCTATTATCATCGTATAAATACCCAAAAAGGTATTCCAGTAGACCCTCTATTATAATAGTATGATCATACCTACCTTGTGTTATCACAACACATAAGGGTTGAACACATTATTCCCCTTTTTCTCACATCATTCCCCACAATCAATTCTATAATTACTTCAATATAACATATTAAACACATATCAAGGAAACACATTCCCCAAAAAACATTATTATCAATAACACAACCAATAATTTGTAAAATAAATCATGTAGGTAAAAATTTCACATTTACACCTCATTCCAATTTCTATAATTTACCATTAATGGTGTTAATAAGTTCTTTATGGAGTTTTTTCCCTCATCAAGTCATGACCCATTTATATCTATCCATTCATCATTTAACATGTTTATTCTCATCACAACTCGATCATTAAAAATTATCAATAGTCCACTCCCCTTAACATTCAAATCTATCATAATTTTCATTACCATCTTGATCCTTCAATTCAGGTTTGTTTATACATCCCATCAATTAATTTATTCATAATAGTTTTCCCAATTTACCAAATTACTCTTTGGTCCTTTACATCAATATTTTAGCCCCATTACTGTTACCTTATTAAACATGTAAATAATTTTTACAATATTTTGGTGAATTCACAACATAACACAACACATCAAAGCCCATTTCCCCATCTTCATTTCATTCAAGATGTATTTAACATTTCATGTTGTCATTCAATCTAGATTCCCACTTCCCATTTCAATTTCCCCTTTTAACATCACTAATTCCTGATCATTTTTTTACATGTTAAAACAACTTAATCAAAATAGAAAAACCTCAATACTTCTTATAAGTCATAATAAATCAATAAAAATGACAACTAAGAACATCATTAGTAATAGAACCTTCAATTATAATTTCTATAAATTCCATTTTTATTAACATATCTAACTGGTTATCTGATTATGAAGGTGATAAGGTTCTCTAATGGTTTCAATTATAATAAATACCATATAAACAATAATAAATAAATACATAGAAAATAACCTGGAAACCATGAATAACTTTAACCCCTTTAACCCATTCAATGATATCATTCTCAGTTCATTATATTTATTTAGTTCCATATTTAATTAAAGGGAATTTTACACATATTCCTCCCTCTCCCCATAAATAAATAATATCCACATCAAAGTATATAAAATAAAAATATGATAACATGTTTTAAAAGTATCATAATAACCAATTAATTCTAATTATATTCCAAAAGATACAATATAAATCTAGAAATATCCTACATTAGTTAGTGCTTCATAATAAATGGTATAATCTAGGAGAAGAAAAGGTTGAGGGAACCTAAATCTGAACCAGTTAAGAGGGGCCTCAAAAACACTAAACCAAAATGACCTCCCATCAAAACCAAATCCAAACTACCACATAATCCTTCCATGATGGAATAAAAATGAGATAATAAAGAACACAGATAAGGACTCACCTTGGATTACAAGGAACAAAACTCCAAAAGACAAGGACCAATACCTTGAGTAAAGATGATAAAATTACACTAAAATGCCTAAGAGTTTCCCTAGGGCTAAGGGAAATAAAAAAATAAGAAGGGTTTCAAAGGGGATGAAAATTCATATCCAAGATGGAAATTAGAATATCAAAGTGAAAAGTTATAGATCATGTCGTAAGGGTTAGAGTAAAACATAATATGATGTCTAAAATCAATAGGAAAGATCATAATGAGTTCCAGTTAATAGAATCCCAACAATCATGCCACATATATTCCCCTTAAACTTGGTCAAATATTCAGATCCATTAAAATTTGGTAAATTCCATGGTGCAATAAAGGCCCATGACATAATGGCAACCAATAGGGAATAATGATTTAAAACCACTAATATAGACTCCAAACCACAGTGGGGAGTAATACATCATATACTGTGGACTTCCCCTTTCCCCAATAAACCTCTAGACCTAACCACAGTGTAACCAAATGTACATGCTATAGGGGTCCCTCATTTGGAAGAACCAAGGTATCATTAACCCCATGGATCTATGTAATAACACCTAATATACATTATATACTATTCTAACTCAACTTCCCATAGAATAATGCACACATCCACACCATAAAACCTATCTGTAGTTATAATTTTACCTTCAAATTCACTTATTATCCCTTAAACCTATCTACATAACTTCTAACCCAAAAACTAACAAATTAATGGTCCAGTAAAGTCTACAAAATTATATAATTGAAGGATGAATTGTCCAAAATCATTGAGATAAAGAATGTTAGTCCTAAAAAATTGGATTTTGTGGATTTGGATTATGATATAATTAGGTTACCATACCTTGTAACCAAGTAAGTCATATTATGTCTAGAAGGAGGTGGAGCACTTCATCATGGATAAGAAAAAATGGTGACCACACCCCTAGCTAGTAATTTCAAGATACTAAATGAAATTTTATAATGAATGAAAACTGGGGTATAGTACATGGTGAAGGTTCCATATGCATCACCTATAAAAAGTTTGATGTATTCCATGTTGTGTACTCAAATGGACATTGTTCAAGTAGTGAGATTTGTCAACATACCCATATAGAACCCAAGAATAGAACATTTTGTGGAAGCGAAGTTGATTCTTTAGTACATAAAGAGTTCTCTAAGCTGGTAACTTTTCTTTAGAACATATGAGCTATTGAAAGTATTTACAGACATAGGATTTGGTGGAGATAGAGATTCTCAAAAGAGAACCATAGATACATGTTCACTTTCAAATTAATTATAGTTAGTTGGATGTCAAAAAATCATCTAGTAGTTTCACTATCATTAATAAAAGTGGTGAACATTGCATTAATGGAAGTTGTGAAGGAGTTGATCTAGATAAATGGGTTTATAGAAGATCTCAAAAGAATCCAAGGTTATGGGATTATCTTTTTTATTAACAAAGTGTAATTCAATTATCCAAAAATATTATGTTTCATTCAAGGAAAAAGTACATTTAATTGGAGTATCACTTCATATAGAATTATTATAGGATAGAATTATCAATCTATGGAGGATAAAAGAGACTCAAAACCCGATGTGTATGTTGACAATGGTCATAGTCTAATATCTGTTGAGGTGATGTTCCACCTCAGTTAGGTTGTGGTGACTAGAAGAATGGTTTGGGTTTCTGTAGTAGTACTATAGAAGGTTTGTAGTACGTACTATACCAGGTACTATAGTAGGTATTGTAGCAGGTGTTGTAGAAGGTACTGTAGAAGCTGGAACTATTCACCCATTTGGTCCTCAGTTCCTTCAAGGACTTTGGTCTACCCAAGTCCTTCAATCTATTAAGGATTTTGGGCCACCTTAAGGCCTTCATGCCACCTCAAGGTATCAGGGCCACCTCAAGTCCTTTGGGTCACATGAAATGTAGATGCAACCATGTAGATTTCAAGGGAATAAGGCTCCAGAAGAGGATTCATAGCGGGCACATTCACTAGAGAAGAGCTAATCAAAATTGAAAGAATTAAAGGGTATCTCCTTGTCACCAGTACTAGGGATATGAAACTCTTCATAGGATAGCTAGCCGAACAGCCTTGCGAAGGAGGAGAGCTGACATCAAGATATATGCTGGGGAGGGGTAGCTCCATGTAGTATGTTTGGGATGAATTCCTCTAAGGCCATCGGGTCAGGTAATGTTTCGCTAAGCCTACATACCGGGTATGGGTTCCCCTTAAACCCTTAAAAAAGGGTATTATCAAAAATGAATAAATAATGAAGGCCTTCGGGCCATTCAGGCCAAAATTAAGTCCATGGAATCTAACAAAGGACTTGGTGGTGAAGAATGGAAAATGATTATTATGTGGGAGATTGTTAAGATTGGTTGTGAAAACCATTTTCTATCCAAATTAATTAGTCTACCAAAAGGATAAATATCAGTTTTCATATGTATAATGGTTTGAATGATGATGGTGGATTAGAAATGACCAAGGTTTAAGAGTATAGATGATAGAATAATGAACGATATCATTAGACTATAAATCCAAATGGTGCTTGTTAGATGGTGTAGTTGGACAATACAAATGGAAATTACAACTAGAATATGTAGTTAGAAGATACCCCTAATTACTCAACTTAGAGGTAGTGCATTTTTTATATATAAGGACAAAATCATAAAATTCATCTTTGTGAAAGTATCAATAGAAAGAATTATTTAACTAATAGAGGATTTGAGGTGTTGGAATGACTTCAATTAACTGAGTACTGTCCAAAAATATTGTATTAGATAGATTTCATATCATAAATAGCATATTTAGGAGGCCATTAGAAGCACATAATACATTCTACTAGAAATAGTTGTATGGATCACTTATGATCAACACACTTAATCAACTGTAATAAAATTTTTTTTCTTGAATAAAATATTTTCAATGTCCCCCCCATGGATTAAGACATGAGTCTAAATGACATAAACCCTATTTTTTTTTCTTTCCCATTGTTTTGTTTCAATCACTATCTTTCAATAATCTTGTTTATGTGCATCTGTGTGGTTTTGTGTTGTAATGCGGTGATTTGGGTGTATTTTCAACCATGTTACAAATATTTTTCCATGGGATCATTGTTGATGCTTTATTTTATCTCATAACTTGTAGTGGATAACATATGATGGTTTTATTATATTATATTCTCAATCCTAGTAATAATATTTCCCAAACTTTAGTATAAATTTTTTATTATCCATTAAGATGGATCCCAAGGACACCAAATTTTTAAAATTCATATCTATATTTGTGTGTGGGTGTATATAAGTGTGTGTGTGTGTTTGTGGTGGATTATATGTAATCATAATAATGGTTTACATGATTGTTTTATTTCATATATAAGTTCTATGTTTGAAGCAGGTGTAATATTAATGGAAAAATCCAATATAGTAAGTTATATATTGATAATACTTATGTACCATGTTACATTTCGTATTCCATTGATGTTTTGTAAATTTTTATTTTAAAATGATTAAATATATTAATGGGAAATAGTAGATTGATCTAATGAATGAACCAGAGTTTATTCCTAATGTGTTGAAATCATGGTGTCTTCCAAATGAGTATTATATACTCACATCTTGCATGTGAACTCTATTAGACATGCAGTCCCATGGTCTATTTTATAGGTTCTAGTAGATGTCTAATTTTTTTTTTCACTTATTGTGTATGTTCATTGTTGGTATAGGTCATGTTCAACTTGATGAAGGAACTAAAGACTATAGACTATAGTAGGAACATATCCATGTTTATAAAATAATTTTTTTACTTTAACTAGTTTCATGTTTTTATCATATGGAATAATTTACATACATATAGTAAAAGTTTTTTATTTTTTATTTTTCAAATCTTAAGTGGGTAAGTCACCCATAAACCTGTTATGATAGTTTTCATCCACTAAGGTTTAGGAATCACTCTTGAGGGAATGTGGTGGTTTTTTTAATGTCTTTTGGGTAATTGGATCGTCATAACTTCACAATTTTATTAAATATAAGGTTGAATAGGGTGTTTTCAAAGTGGAGCACATTGGAATAAATCAAAAAGTGGATAATATTTTTATAAATTTGTTTTCTATATTTCCATTAGAGGAACATTAATTAAATCTTGGTGTTCAACAATCTCCCATGATTTGAGGAGATTTGTATAATCCCCTCTCCCTATTTTTGTTTAGTTTAACTTGGTAATTTATTCATGATAATACTTTAAACTTTTATATTATTATTAAAGGATATAAAAGTCAAAAAAATTGGTTTTATATAAATTATTGTTAAAGTGGAACATCAATGAGTGATATAAGAGTTGAATTATCATATCAAATGAGAGAAATATTTATTTGAGGGGTATTTTATGGTATTTTAGATAGGTAGAGATATTATTTATAGGTAATAAAATCAAGTAATGTCTGAATATATTGGATGTTTTGATCAATGGTTTATTTGTGTTAACATTAATAGGTATTAATAGGCACAAAAATTTCCCTTAATATCTTATTTAATAAAACTATTATTTTTCATGTTGTCATAGAGTGATAGTTGAATTATTATCTTATTGTTATACAGTATTATGAGTCTTTCACTTCATTGTGAACACTTTTTATTTCAAAAAAAACCAAAGGGGGATAATGTTTGGACCAAAGTTATTTATATTGGAGATTTTTATAATAATGAGAGAATGTTGTAATCTAAAATTATATAATGAATAAGTATAATTTATATCCTAAATCTAGGGCTATTCATATAATAAAAGGAATTTTATTTTATATAGTGTATTATTTTGATAATCTTTGTGGATTATTAGAAAATTTTAGAAGATATTTTCATTAATGGATTCAAGGGTATTTACTAGTGTGAAAGACCATGTTGTGGTGGATTTGGCCATGATGAATACTAGAAATTACAATCAAAGTTGAATCCATTTTATCTAGAAAAAATATTATTACATATGTGATATTATATTATTCCAAAGTGAATACCTAGGTTGGTTATAAAATAGGGAATCCATTATATTGGTTGATAATAGTGGTTAAAGAGCTATTAGTTGTTGTACTTTTCTAAAATGGTAAATCAAGGAGATGGATTACACTATTCCATGATAAAAGTTGTTCTTTCTTAAAAATTACATGACCACTTTATTTTTTTATTATGAGAATGTTAATTTGTTTTAGTAGAAAATGAGAAACATGTCATTTTACCATACATGAAACAAAGAATTTTATAGGTAGAACTTTCTGGAACTGATATCATGTGGATTATATCACAGCCTAGAGGAAAATACACTATATTATTTCATTATATATATATTTAAAAAAGTTGAAACAACTAATGTATTCCAATTTTTTAAATTCATATCCCATGGTTCTTGGGTTTGGGTTACAAGTCGAAGGATAACCACACCATGGTGAGATCATGAACACACTATGGTGGATAGAGATATGGAAATTTGGGAAGTTTTAGGATGATTTTAAATATGGAAGAGATATATATGTATTAGTGAATTTAATTAATTTATTATGTAAGGATTATAGTTTAATTAGATATTGACATATGGAATTCGAAAGAAGACAAATTTAGATTATTGAATTGAAGATATTTTCAGACAAATATTAATGTTTTTTTTGTAGATATACTTTTCTTCTAGATATAAGAAGATAGAAACTATTAAATTATGATTTGAGTGAGGATATTATTTATAGAAAATTATTTTTGATCTAGAGTTATTCATAGATCATAGATAATAATGGAGAACACCTTCATATGTTTTGTGTTTAATTATATTTTGTCTATTCATTATTATTTACCAACATTTTCATGTTTTTAATGTTCCTCATCTTGAAGTAGTATTTGGAGAGATAATTTGGGAGTTTAACCCTTATATTAGAAGTGAAACATTCCTTAAAACATTTAATCAGAACATTGAGTAGTGATTCCTATAGTACATCAACACATCGTTGGTGTATGTTCCTTGGAGTATTATTTAGTGGTCAACCGAGTAAAATCATTACGTTGTTGCATCTATTTTAAACATTTGGTTATTCATGGATGTGTTATTGAAGTGTGTGATGGTTCAATGAGTTATATCCAATGAGAGTTCACGATACAATGGAAGTTGTGAATAAAATTATACCCCTTAATTCACCCCTCTATTAGGGTGTGTTTAGGACATTGTGGTTGTAATAATTATTAATAAAATATTTTGAATACGTAGTACATAATCATGTAATTACCTTACGTCATAGTTTAAAATTAATCAAATACTCCATAAGTGGAAATATAATCCTATCAAGAGTTACACAAAAAATTATTTTTTTATCTTCATCCTTAATGGAATATATTTATCTTTAAATATATTCTTTAAAATGAACATCATATGGGAACAATTAATGATGATATTCTGAATACCAATATATAAAATGATCTTTTATAAAAAAAATTATTTTAATTATTTTAATTTTTTCTTTTAACTATGTACACTCAAGTCGATTATGGAAAACCAAATATTTGCTGATTCTGACGCATTGATTACCAAAAATGATCATTTGGGACATCCAATAAAAATTATGGTGAATATTATATAAAAATTATACATGAAAATCAATTTATTGATAAAATAATAGACACCCTAACTACCTTTAAAAAATTTAGGATTTACGGGTGATGTGGTAACGAGGGGAACTGTTGTGACAATGGCATCGGTGGAGGATACCATTCAAATTGGGGCATCTTAGACGGTGGAGAACTCATTTGTAGTGGGTGAATATAGGTGGTAGTGTGGTGGAGGATCAACATGACAGTGGAGAGGAGATATATGGGTGAGAAACCTCATTGGTGGGCTGGATGGATGGGTAAAGGCGACATACACGAGGTTGTAGAGAGGAGGCTAAGGATTTGTGCTGTAGCGGAGGTGGGCATGTACAGGTAGTGGTGGGACAACTAGAAGTGTGATGCTGGATTGATACTGGCGAGTGTGGTGGTCCTGGATGGAGTGGTGAAGTCATTGGTCTAGCAGATTCGGGTTATCCTGATGGAAAAAATCATGGATTCACTAAACAGGTGGGTGGGATGGATGTGAAGGCCACATGCTAGACTTTCCTAAGAATGTGGACCATTTAATATATAAATTTGGTCCTATAATGGGTATCTCATCCATGGGGGGTAATGAGACACTCATCATAAGGATTGGGGATCTGTGTGTGAGTTTTTTGGTTGTAATTATACCCCCAATTCCTAATATAATAATAATACTAATAGACACCAATCAGAAGGAGAATTGTTGATTTATTTAATGGATATACATCTATTAAATTATTATTTATACGAGAATTTTTCATTCTATTCATGATACTATGAATTCCACTTGTATGGAGATTTATCATGGGATTCCTATTATTAAGTTAAATTATTAATACTATTATTAGCAATATTTAATGTAAATTTATAATATTTATATGAATTACGATTAATGGAACATATATTGGTTAAATCACCTAAAAACCATTTAAATTTTGTATTAAAGATGTATATATGATATAGAAATATGTAATATTTTTTACTAGTGAACATATATTGCGTGTTTTTAAGGTCATTAAAATAAATATTGAGCACCACATACCTTATATAAAATCATCTAGAAGAATCATTTATAATATTCTCACAATAATTTCATCAATAATTTAGTTGTAAAGTGTTGAAAATAAATAGTATTATACATTTATTATACACACCGGAAGTGTGGTTGAACTAAATAGATAAAATCATTATTCACCATGAATGTAAAGTAATAAAAAAATTGTTCCCCTAAAATAGAAAATAAATATATCAATAATAATATTTATTTTTAGATTAATTCCTAGAAATGATACTCATATGAGAAAAATAATGACACCTAATTTAATTTATTTGTTTATATATTTGAATTTTTGAATTCTTTCAAAACTCAACGATAATAATGTGTTTTGGAATATGTCAATAATAAAATAATTTTCCAAAAATAATTGAAGGAATAAGTGATATGTTCAATGTATAAATTTTCTATTGGTAATCTTAACTACTATGACTATTTCATACTAATAAGTTTGTTTTAGAAATGTTCTTCCTTCTAATAACATTGATTACAATATCTATTTATGTATCCCTAAATGGTCCAAAATTCCTTAAGCATATTTAAAATTGAAAAATATTCACCCAATTAAATAAATTACTATATGGGTTTAAGGGAATAAGACATATATGATATAACTATTTTAATAAATATTTACAATAGGAATAACATAAAATTGATTTTATCATCCCATGGTTTGTATAAATAAAAATAATTAATCATAATAATATCAAGATGTTTTGAATAATATAAAAACTATTTAAGAGTTTCTAAAATAAATGGAATATTTGATTATAAAATTATAAGGAATGTCCTTGTATTTTTTTAATTAATCATCAAGAAGATAATATCATAAATTTTGGAAAGATTTTGTATATTAATGAAAATACCCTAAATTAATATTTAATTATCATTATTTTAATATAATTTTAAAAACATAATTTTAAATGGTATATCCTAATCTTTTGGTGACTATGGTAGTGATTTGGTATTTTGAACCATGTTGACCGTCTTTTATAATCTTTATCAATCAGTGCCACTGATTTTCCCTCATTTATTATTACTATAGTTGTTGGTGGAGTTCAAACATGTATTGAGGTGTATAAAGAGAATTAATATATCCAATCTTTCTTGGTTCTCTCATTAATACCACAATAGGTGGATGATACTAATGTCATTTTTGGGACCAATAAGTGGGTTGGTGTGAATGGTCATTTAGAGAACACTCTAGTAGGGTTTATTTATGGTTTCTAGCTAAATATTTTGACTATGAAAAGATTTATCTTAACATAGTGGGGAACTGGAGATGTTTTTTAGGAATCACTCGTAACTTGTGGTGTTTTATTGTTCAAGTGTATTAGTTATATTTCTATTAAAGAAGCCCTGATTTTGTCCACAGTAATTTAATATTAGACCTCTTATTTAGAATATTTGATCATCTGATTATAATTATGAATTTTCTAAACCGAGTTCAATCCTTATGTGGATTAAGTTCCTCAACATCCAATTGAATCAATGGAAATAGGATCTTGAAGAAATATTTCAAGGGTTATTGGTAAACTAATCTATATTTATGGATTCATGATTTCTATATGTAGGCTTGAATATGCTTGAGTCTATATTGAAATTACACCGAAGTACACCCCTCGAAACAATCTTATCCTTAGAAGTCCAAAGGGATAGTTTTTTTTTTCACCAAGACCTAGTGTGTTGGTGGATACCAAATATGTTCTCTAATTGAAATTTTTTTTATCATTCACTCACCCAACGTGCCTCGATTAACAAACCACCATTGGGGATGGGTTCTAAAAAATTATGTTGGTGAAAAAGTGGCCCCTAATAAAGTATGTTCTTCAGTTGGATTGGTAGTTGGTGTAGTAGTTCTTAATCAAATACATAGATTACTGAGTTTCCTGATAAGTAGTTCTCTACAATATCACCTTATCTCAATTAGGAAAAGGGGATCATTCTGTCTGAGTCCCAAATTGATAATCCTATTAAGAAGGAATATGTTTTTGCTATTATTTTTGATCAAGTCAAAGGGGTTATTATGGAAAATGATAATTCCCTGTATATTTATGTTTCAGATATTATTCTTTACTTTGTTACCCCCCAAAAATTCCCAATTTTTCTCTTTAAAGGGGCTTAACCCACCTAGTTTCCTAACTAAAGATAGCTTGTGTAACACCTCGAAATTCTAAAATAAGAACATTGTATTTGATAGTGTGTGTGACATGCAATGCTAAGCTTAGAAGAAAATATAACACCATGACACTTTACAAAATATTTATTTTTAAATAAATTTAATCTCTTTGATATCATGAATTACATGAAACACTGAGTTTATCTTACATTACACAAAACAATATGTTTAGTTTGTGTTGCACGCGTCACCCAGTTTAAATAATACATGATCTATTATTAAGATATTATTATTTAATATGATAAGTATACATATTAATTAAATTGTAGAGTACTTGTAGTACAAAATACATTATTATAATTATGGATAACTATTGATTAGAAATAAAAAAATATTCACTTAAAAGAAAAATAAATGTTTTCTAAAAACTGTTTTTTGTTTCAAAATGACGATTTAGTCATGCTTTGAACATATAATTTAAAATTAATTTTTACCACTGTAAGGAAATTTATTTAAAAATATAAAATTCATTTTTTTAAATCATAATATCAAAATTATATTCTGGATAATTTTTTTTGATTTTTTTGAAAAGTTTTATTTTCTTATGAATAGAGAAAAATATTAAATTTTAATTGAAAATGCCTTTTAATTTTAAAAAAATAATATTGATAAAATATATTTTTAATTTGTTTCAAAGTAAAATTATTTCAACTTTATATCAATTAATAAAATTTATGTCATTTTAATAATTTTCATATTGAATTTTTATATAATAATTTGTAAATATTTGTTCATTTTATCTTTAAAAACCCACTTTCTATTCATGTCTACAGGATTAATTTTAAATTAAATTTGTCCAATTATATGAATTTAATTTCAAAAAACTTATTCCATATTTTTAATAATTATAATTTTTATTTTTTAATAAGGTAAAATTAATTTTTTATCAAAATGAATAGTAAAAATGTAAAAATTAATTACAGCGGTTAAGGTAAAAATAGATTTATTGGATGGTTAAACTAAGAAGATAAGGCTTAGAAATGGCCTAAAAACTTTTACGACACACATTTTCTGTCCATATTTTGAGCTTTTCTCTTCTAGGTTCAATAATTTCTCATTTTGGAGGCTTGTATAATGATAAAAATATGGGAATGATTGAATCTTTTCAAAAAAATTACAAGTATGATGCTCGCCTCACTTATAAAAGGCCACCCCCTATTCTATCTTCTTCACACATTAAAACCTTTTTGGCTTGGAAAATATGTACCAAAATAACTTCCTAATTTCCCTCCTCTCATCCTAGAACCCTTATTTTGGGTATAAATCTAACCTAAGAAGGATTTAGTTCAAACCTATGAGGATTCCTGATGAAGTGGTAATGTTCTTCAACGAGCGTATTTATATTATTTTTTTTCTCCACCTCATTAAATGATTATTAAACAATGATTATATAATAAAATTAGTAACTTACATATATTAGTATTTTTTAAAAATAATGAAATTACTTACAACCATATTCACTTCCATCAAATTGGTTATGAAATCATCCTTTATGTGTACAGCGGACTACTGCCTCGCAAACCAATGTCAAAATTTTTTGAATTACCACCTCTCACAATTGGTTATGATGATGGATATAAAATATATGTGTGGTATTTATAACATAAGTTTACATATGGTTTTATTATATCATATATATACTTTTATAATTTCCATTCCATGGGAGATATGATGATGTCACTCATATATATGGTGGACTACCACCTCACAATGTAATGTGATTCATCATTCACTAATGCTTCAAATGGAAGGTGAGAAGGATAAGTATAAAGATTATATATGTTATAAAGGAAATAATAATGATATTCATGTGATTCTATAAATATAATATATCATTTTTATTTCTTACCTTTTTTCTCACCTAATGATGACAACATCGTTCATGTATGTGTGGACTACCACCTTCACAAAGTGATGTGACTCTCTTTTCATCACCACACAAGATGAATGATATATATAAGTATATAATATACTATATATGATATTATAATAATTATTTAAATATAATAAATTACTTACCTTCTTTCCATAATGATAATTGGAAAATGGAAGTGTTACTCATGTATACGTACAACGTACCACCTCTATGATCATAACATACTTCATTTTTTATAAACATACAACATGATTGATTTTAAAATTTAAATTAATGTAAAAATATTATAATTATGTCATAATTATTGTTCTATATATGATGAAACTATTTAATAAGTTCAAGAAATTGATATTTAATGACTAAACATGCATAACAATACGAGGTAATTAACACCTGAAAAAATGAACATAATGGAAAATTATTAGTGAATGGGTGATAAGATGATATAAAAGATCATATATGAGATATTATAAATATTATTATGGATCTATTGTAAGTTAATAAAATTTTTAAAACCACTATACATGAGGTTAAACCATGTTCAACTAAAAAAAATGTGAGGTAATGGATTTTATCTCAATTTCATTTCATTGAGTCACACTATAATTTTATACACATAATTTATTTTATATAGTGTATATACTTCTCATTTGAAATTTGATATCATGAATAAAACATTATTAATGGTATTTCAAGTTTTATTTTGAATTATTTCATCTAAGGGGATTTGAATTAAAAGTAACCAAGTGTTATTGAATTTAATAACTCAATTTCTTTCCATTGGGTTATATTATTCCTTTGATGTATTTGATATTCTAAGATTATGTGTGTAATGAATTTTTAATATCTATTTTTTTTATTTCTACTTGTTTTATGTGGATTTATAGTTTATACACATAAAAAATTCATTTATTAATTCTCACTACAACGTTATGATCATAGTAAATGATTATTTCACAATCTCATTTTAATTAAGATTGTTTGTTCTTGAATTTTAGTTGAAGGAAATTATTTAACCATTTCTTAATAAAACAATTTCATATTATTCTAAAATGTTAATTAAATACATGGGTAGAAAATATTAATATAAATCCTCTCAATGCATTGGTAGGTATCATGAGACAAAATCATCTGGCCAAACCCTATGAGTTTATAACCATTAGTTTTAAAAAGTCTTGTGAAAGGTCTTGATAGTAGTGATATAGTTGAAAAAATAATATCTATTTATACCCAGTAATTTTAAACCTTCTTATGAACATTCTTGATGGAATAGGTAGCATGATGTCTGATATCATGGCATCCAATAATTAATTGTTTCCTTCATTAGAACCGGGTTCAAATACAGAAACACCACACACACAGGCTGGAAAGGAAGGCCATAACCCCCCTCCCCCCAAGGGATAACCAACCCATAAATCCTTATTTATTCAGTACATGCCTCATGATTCGACATCAAACCTGGGTTCAAATCCAAGTGGGATGAAATTTCTACTGGTAGGCGGTGACGCTGGCATAACGCAGGTAGGTGGTGACGTATGCATGATGCAGACAGACGGTGACACAGGCATGATGCCGCATTTACCCTTCAGTCCATATTGCGGGCCTTTGAGAAAAGTAGTGGGATTTATTCCCACTAGACCTTTAGTCTATGTATTAAA
Source organism: Viscum album (assembly GCA_963277665.1). Classification (NCBI taxonomy): domain Eukaryota; kingdom Viridiplantae; phylum Streptophyta; class Magnoliopsida; order Santalales; family Viscaceae; genus Viscum; species Viscum album. Next base: position 189,152,111 of record OY728166.1, read on the forward strand.
TAAATAAATACTAAAAGCTGGGTTATCCCTTGAGGGGGATATGGCCTCCCTTTCCGGCTTGTGTGTGTGGTTTGTGTGTGTGTATATGTTTAATGTAATTGCACCCCCAATAACATAATATATATATTATATATGGATTCATTTAATTATAAGTTGTTCATAAAATGGAATTTTTTTTCAGTTAATTACCATGCCATATTGATTTTGTGTTATCTTATCATGATATTAAAGTTCTTCAAATGGAATGTGTGTTTAGTTATTTACCTTTCTATTTTGTTTATTCTTATTAATTCATTATATATTCCTTTATACTTAAACCTTACTAAGAATTTGATTTCATTCTTATTTTGTTTCCTTTTTCAGGAATCCATGAAGTGTACTATGTTTTATATGCAAAGATATTATAGGTAAAATAATTTTATTCTCAAAAAAATGTGTTATAAATTTTATATTCAAATGTAATGTAAGACTAAAGTATGTATCTATCTAACCATTACTACTAAACTATTCTGTCCTTCGAGATACGATTCCTTGTATCTTTTTCCAATGTAATAAAGCAGAAACTGGATTTGGGCTACTTGGATAAGGGTTTCTATAGTTGGTATCAGATAAGGTTTAATAGAAACCTGGTATCTATATTTATTAAAACATAGATTAGGGAATATAACCTTATGATACAATTTGAGTATAAGTATAGAATAACATCCTAAAGTTTTGTTAAGGAAGATATTATATTGGTTTTACTTACAATGCGTCCCTTTATAGATACTATGAATGGATTTGGTTCTAGACCAGAAGTTCCTAGGGATAATAACTTTAAAAACAGTGCATTATTCTTGACCTGATCATCACCTGGTGCCCAACAACAGGCCTTACTGCACACCTATTTTGACATTATCGAGGGATATGATTAAGATAATTCATGTTTTCTTTACAAACCATTATGAACTATTTGAATAGATTATGAAGATGAATGGTCTAGGTTAAACCTAATTTGTCTTCTATTAGAAAAATGATGTCCTAATTTAAACACCTTATAAATGACTATATGGTTTCCAAATTTGATTATTACTGCTCACACTATTCTTTTCAGTTGTATACAATGGATGGAACCCAAATTAATAATGTTAACATCAATCATTTAGGAGAGTTTGGTGACTATGAGAAACCAAATTGGATGATTACATTAGTAAAATATATCATTATTATGAATAATAATTTATACCAAAAAATGATTAAAAACCTATAAATTAACAAACTCTAGGAATCATCATTGAAGATAAGGATAGAATTTTCTATGAACTCAATTGGTGTAGACTACGGGGGAAAAGGCTTGAATTCCATCATGTTAGAAATATGGAAATAGACACTCATGAAAGTGTCTCAAAGGAATATGAAAATGATTTTTTGTGGAAAATATGGGCATAAATAATATAATTTCTAAGGAAAAATTAATAGTGTGATTTAAGAAAGTTAATCTCATCCTATATATCCATTTATAGTTTATTTTCTTAAATATAAAGATCCTGGGAATTATCCAAATCAATTATATCTTCTAAAGGATAAACCCTAGACCAAGGAAGGGCCTATGTAGAAATAAAACAGATGAATTATTTATGTATTAGGGTTTAAGAATTAAATTTTAGAAGTATTTTACAAATTTTGTTTTGGTTATAAGAAACATGAAACATCCAAGGATTTTGTAAAATTTCTTTAGTGTAGAATTCTGAATTAAATTAAGAGTTATGGATAGCACCATGGATTTATGAGTTTAATATTGATCATACGTTCAAATTCATAAACACTTATTTTTGGTTTTATGTGACGGGATTTCACCATGATTAAGGATATTTTGGAAGGCATTTATGGTAAGTATATGTTTTAATGGAAAAGTTATTTTAGGAGTAATGAATTTACATTTTATGGAGATAATTTTAATGGTTTTGATAGCTTTTAGTGTTTATATTATCATTAATGGCATTGTAATATTATTCAAATAAGATTATTAAGATTTTAAAAAAAATGGTATTAAAAACCATAGTAAAAAAGGTTATTTAATGATTAATTTTATTTCATTGATATCCATCATATTTTTTTGTAATTTTATAGGAAAAATATTAATATAGTTTAGAAAAAGAACAACCTACATGCTTGGTGAAAAACCATCGCATCCGGTAAGGCCACGAGGTTTAAACCCATGACCGAAGGACTATAAGGGTATAGCTCCTACCACTAGCCTATGCTATGTCCTAGTTAATATTTCATTGTTTTTAGTTAAACGATTTGAAAAATAAATATTAATGATGATGTAGTGGTGTTACTTTTGAGGTTTAGAGATTAATTTATTATATTGGAAAACTTGGGCTAACCATATTGGTTTTGAAAATTTGTTAGAGGGATACAGAAAGAAGTTTCACTCTTTTATGGATCTTACGATCTGTTAAAAGTGAAATTTAGTGTTTGGGGAATAAAAAAATTCATTTTTTCATTTATTAGATTGTGTGATGAATTGGAAATTGATCGAAGCACAACAAAGGGATGAAATTTTTCTTATAAAATTTAAATTTGTCAAATAAGTATATTTCCATATAATAATATACGTTAAAATAATTCATCAACTTTAAGAAAATAATTTTGAAACAAAAATGTTATCCTATTACATTCATATCACATGAATCTGATGGTTTTTTTAATTCATCGCAAATTTATAGTTTTGAGGTCCTTAAAATTACATTGATAATTCAATAGATTGTGATCAATAAAATCTATAAATATCTATAATTATTTATTATTTTATTCCATGTCTATATCTTCCCTTTCCACCAATGCCCTCCTATGTATAATCCTAGTTATATGTTATTCCATATGACCATTTTACTTTTTTGTCTATCTTATTAGGAGGATATTTAATTAACCCTTTTTTCGATGTGAGTTTTTTGAAAATTTTATTTCCAAATATAAAACCCTTAATTTCAAAGATCACGTTTAAAATTTTAGGACACAATTTATTTAAGGTAGGGATAATGTAACACTTTGAAATTCTAAAATAAGAACATTGTATTTGATAGCGTGTCTGACATGAATCACTATTCTTAAAAGAAAATATAATAACTTAAGACTTTATGATATATTTATTTTTAAATTAATTTAATATATTTAAAATATTTCCTTACACGTAATGATGAATATAGTTTACATTACACACAATACTGAGTTTAGCTTACATTGCACGCAACATCCAGTTTAAATAAAACATGACATTTTAGTAAAATATTATTATTTAATATAATAAGTATAACTTGTATTTAAATTGGGTAGTATTAATAATACTAACTAAATTATGGAAATTATGTTTATTTATTTATTAGAAAAAAATAAGAATCATCTAATAGAAAAGGAAATGTTTTTTGAAAAAAAAACTGTATTTTTTTAAATGATGCTTTAGTCATGCTTTGTACAAATAATTTAAAATTAATTTTTCCAAATTTTTTAAACTTTATTTTAAAAAATGAACTTAAGTTTTTAAATCACAATTTAAAAATTATCTTAGATTGAATTTTTTGTATTTTTCTGAAAATTATCATTTTTTTGAATTGTAAATAGTATTGAATTTTAATTGAAAACAGTCTATTCATTTTAAAAAATTATAATGTTAATTTATTTTTGTAATTGGGTTTAAAGAACAATTAGTTTAATTTTATATAAATTAATCCACTTTAGGCCATTTTTATAATTTTCATATTGAATTTTGATATAAAACTTTATAAACTTTTGGACATTTTATCTTTAGAAACTCGATTTCTCATAGTGTCTGCGGGATTAATTTTAAATTAAAAATTTTCAATTATATTAATTGAATTTATAAAAATGGATTACATATTTGTAATCATAATAATATATTTTTTTTAATAATATCAACTTAATTTTTGACCAAAATGAATAGTAAAAATTGAAAAAATTAATTGTCATGGTTAAGGTAAGAATAGATTTACTATGGGGGTAAACTTACAAGAAAATGGTTAAAAATTGCCTACCAACATTCCCAAAACCCATTTTTGGGACATATTTATACCTTATCTATTGTAGATTCTATAATGGACCATTTTTTAAGCTTTTGGAATGATATAAATATGGGTATTATTGAATCTTTTCAAAATATTACAAGTGTGACACTCACCTCACTTATAAAAGACCACTCCTCTCCTCTATAATTCACACCTTCAAACCCTTTTGGTTCAAAAAATTCATGACCCATAAACATTTCCAATTTAATCCTCTCATCTTAGAAAACTTATTTTGGGTAGAAATCCAACCTAGAAACGATTTAGTGAAAATATAAGGGGGATACCCGAAGAAGAGGTAATATTTTTCAATGAGCATATTTATTTTATATCTTTCTCCACTTCCTTAAAATATTATTAAAACATGATGATATAATAACATAATTATCTTAAATATACTTTTTTTTATATAATAAGGTAATGTCCTACAATAATATCTACTTCTATCAAATGGGTTATCAAATTATCATTCATGCGTACGATGTGTAGGACCCCGGGACACCCTGAGAGGGGAGGGGTGAATCAGGGTGACAACTTTTTCTTTTAAAGTATAGGATCTTGTTCCCACGTTGGTAGGAACTTGTAAAACCTGTATGATTGATAAGTTTAGGATGCAGAAATTCACATGCAGAGAGAAGACACAACACTTTTTACTTGGTTCACCACTAAGGGCTACATCCAAGGAGCATACGCCGACATGTTGTCGGTCATACCAAAATCCACTAATTTTCACTAGTTGTGGATTATAAAGGTTCGGGAACAGACACTCTATCCCAGGCTCACTGCCTTTACAAAGGTTCAGGGATAGCTCACTGCTTCCCTCGGGTCACTCCCGTTGACTCCCCCTGGCTCACTACCCTTGGTGAAGTTCCACTCAGTTTATAGACGTGAAGGTCTCTTTAATATATTTGCATTGAATTCTTTGCCTCTGCTTAGCACGAGACTCTTCTTGCATCGAAGTCCGAAATAGATGCACTAGAATGCATAGAACCACTGAATCGGATAAACAGAACGTGTAGACAAACCTTACCGACAATTGTGTGCAACACAAACCCTTTGCGCGCAAAACCTTCCTATTGCGCGCAAAATTTACTTTTCACACGGAAAAATATTTCGCGCAAAAATCCCCTTTTTCGCGCAACACCGAATATTTCGCGCAAGCCCCTTTACGCTATCCTTTTTCGCGCATCAGAACTTGGATCTTCTCTAAGTATTCCACACACCGGAATGAAGGGGGTCACCTCATATTTATAGGTGACAGAGACCCCCGCGCGCAAAATCCTCATCGGCGCAGAAAACCTCTCATCTGGCGTGCAATCTTTCGTGCAGGTATCATTTTCCGCGCACCTCTCCAGATATTTCACGCAACCCATTCCTTTGCCATTTTTCGATGGTGTGATTCTGAAACACTATTTGCACGAAAAAATTCGCTCTGCTATTTTGCGCACCACACTATTTTTCACGCCCAGCTCAAGTATTTCGCGCACAACCCTTATTTTCCGCACAGCCCATGCCTTTTTCATTTTTCACCAATCTGATTTCGAAACACTATTTGCGCGAAAAACCTCGATCCACTATTTCACGCATCCCGCTGTTTTACGCGCCCAACTTAAGTATTTCTCACAAGCCTCTTATATTTCCCACACCACTCCCTTTTTGTGCGAACCTCCTTTTGCAGACAATCCATGTCTTCATTTTTCGATTTTGAGGCCCAAAAATTTGGCAAACACTGGGAAACAACGCCACCTTCAATACTGTTGTCTGCTTAAACTGTATGATCACTTTTCTGGCACACATTATCAACTTCCACTGAGGATTGAAAACAAACACAAACCAAACTACAATTCCTGCATAGAACAGCCATGGGTCCAACACGATGGACTACCACCTCAAAAACCGATATCATTCGTTTTTTCATTACCACCTATCACGGTTGGTTATGAAGATGGATGTAAAATATATTAATGATATTTATAAAATAAGTATACCTATATATTCATGATATCATATATACATTTTAATTTCCATTCTTTAGGAGATACGATAACATCACCTGTGTGTACAGTGGACAAGCACCTCGCAAAGTGATGTGATTTTTCTTTCACTAATGCTTTACATGGAATGTGATAAGGATAAATTTAATGATTATATTTGATATACATGCCATAATTATAATATTAATTTCATGTTTAAAAAAAATATATCATATACTTTCTTACATTTTCACACACTTAATGATGATTACAATGTTCCTGTACATGCGGACTACTGCCTTCACAAAGCGATGTGACTCTCTTTTCATAACCACACCACATGGATGATATATATAAGTATATATAATGGTATATGTGATATTATTATAATTATTTAATGATAATATATTACTTACCTTGTTTCCGTAATGATCATTGGAAGATGGAAATATTACTCATGCGTACGTACGACCTACCATCTACATGATCGTAATGTACTTATGTTTTTATAACCATCTATCATGATTAGTTTTAAAAGTAAAATTTATGTAAAAAATATGATATTTATTTCATAATTATTATTCTATAGATGATGAAACTATGTAATATTTTCAAGAATTATGTCTTTAATGACAAAACATGCATAAGAAAACAAGGCAATTAAAACCTGAAACAATTAAAATAACGAAATATTATTAATAAATGGGTGATAAAATGTTATAAAAATATTATATATGATATTATAAATATTAATATGGTTCTTTTTTATGTTAATAGCTCTTTTAAAACCACTATACAGTATGTTTCACCAAAATGAAGTGTGAGGTAAGGGGTTTTGTCCCAATTTCATTTTATTTAGGCACAATGTAATGTTAAACACCCAATTTATTTTATATAGTCTATATACTACCCATTAAAAATTTAATATCATGAATACCACATTTTTCATGGTATCTTATGTTTTAATTTGAATTATTTCATCTAATGGAATTTTAATTAAAATTTACTAAGTGGTAAATAATTTTATAACTCAATTTATTTTCATTGGTTTATATTACTCCTTTAATGTATTGATATTCTAAGATTATGTGTGTAATGAATTTTGAATATATATTATTTTATTTGAAATTGTTTTATGTGTATCTATAGTTGCTACAGACATTCTATTCATTGACTATTTCTCAATTCAATGTTATGATCATTGTAAAGGTTTATTTCAAAATCTCATTTTAATCGATATTGTTTGTTCTTGAATTTCAATTAAAGGAAAATATTTAACCATTTACTAATAAACCAATTTAATTTTATTATCATATAGTTATTAATGATAGTTTCATTTAATAATATCCTTTTTTCACTCTTTCTTACTTAAATTAATTGAGAAAATGTTTTTAGAAAATATGACTTAATTTCTCACGTCAATCAAGAATATATTTTCTTCCAAAACCATGTTTTCTAAAAAAATTCAATTGTTTTTATAATTTTAAAATGAATTATTAAATTAATTTTTACCCTTTTTTACTATTTAAAAAAATTAAAGTAACATTATATTGTTTTCAAAACAATGCCTATTTGGATTTTTTTCAAAAATGCAAAAGGAATCTTCTTGTTATTTTTCAAACAAGGGACTTTCCTAACAATTTTACAATAAAAAATGAATATACTTTTTAACTTGTATGAAATGTATGTATTTACCCACCCATCATGGCCATAATTTTTTTGAATCTTTCAATATACGTTTTTAAATATCTTTTTAAATAAAAATGTTTTTAAAATTATTTTTAAGGCACTAAAATATATAAATTAAAAACTTAAAAAAGTTGAAAGGTGGAGGTTTTTTTACAATCATTCTAGTAAAGTGGGGTGAGATCATCAGGAAGATTCTCCATGTATGTAATATTTCTGTCATCGCCCTTATTGTTTAGACCATCCTTTACCTAGTTCCAATCTATGTAGGTGTCTGTGATGATATGATTGAGTTATAATAAGTATTTCAGGAAAACGGTCCATTTATCAGTGAGGGTCCATGACAGGTGAAAAGTTCCATGTTTAAGAGCTTGAATGATGGTAGTGGAGTCACTTTCAATCCAAAAATTGTTCAATATATCCTACCTTATCAAATCAAATACATTAATTACATTGTACTTCTTAGCTTCAAGGGTTGAGGCATGACCACATAAACAATAGCAGTATCCAAGAATGTCCTCATTATGATTTCTTCATATGATTCCATAGCCAGCATGCCCTAGATTTACTTTTGATGCACCATCCACATTAATTTTATCCATCCGAGAATATGTGGTTGCTAGAAAGCATCTAGTAATCCTCTCATCGGTCTGTATCTTCATTTGATCCCAATCTGTCTTAGGATACATAAATCTTTGACTGAGTTGTGGAAAGTCCCTGGTTGCATGATTTAAGCTTCCTTGATAGCATTGTGGATTTTTATTTGCACTGCACAAAAAATAGAAGTATTATTTTTTGGATTAATTGAATTTATTTTATACCAAATATGATGAATCAGTTCCTCCATAGCAGTAGTGAAGAGCTGATGAATTTGGGGAGATGCATTTATAGTAGTGAATCTTTGAAGTTGTAAACCGATAGAGTCCAAACCTATCCATCTGAGATAAAAAATGTCAAAAAAGTATTTCCACAAAGCAGAAGAAGTATCATAGGCTAAAAACAAGTGATAAATATCCTATATATTTTATTTACATATGAAAATTTTAGAACAATGTTTTATACCACGCATCTGAATATTGAAATCTGTGGGAATCCTATTGTGAGAAATTCTCTAAAATAGGGTGAGTCGGTAGGGTCTAATCTACTTTATGTTGAAATTATTTAACCCGGATAAATTATTACAGTCAGTAGTTACATTATTTCTATAGTAAATTTTAGAGGTTATCACACCATTATGAGTTGGTTTCCAAACAAAGAAATCATTACTGTTAACAAAAGTGTAGTTGTTAATAATAGAAGATATTTCATTAGGTTGATCCAAATCTGGAGAGTTCACACAATCATTGATGGTGATGTTAGAAATTTTGGAAAAAATGATGGGGTCTATCAATGGTTCAGAGAGGTATTCCATTCCAGTTATCTAACCAAAATAAGATAGAAGAATTCTTATTGACTATCCATCGAGTGTTAAATTTGATTTTTGAAAAACTATGTTTGATGGAAGGCCATATTGATGAGACCATATAAGTGTGATTTCCTTTCCTAAGGTTATTATAAAATTTACCATGAAGGAACTCATAAGTCTGAGATTTATTACTCATAATATTCCAGGTAAGTTTAGTTTGAAGAGACTCATTGAAATTCTTGAGGTTTTTAACACCAAGACTCCCATTATCCATGGGAGAGCAACATGTTTTCCAGGAAATACTGACAAGTTTTCTTTCAAGAGTGCTTCCGCTACAGACAAATGTTTTTATTATTATATTGATATTTTTATTTAAATAAGTTGGAAATTTGTACACCATCATATATTTTACTATTTTAGAAACAATGGTGTGTTTGACAACACAAATAAGACCTACCATAAATATATTTTTTCCTTTCCAAGAGGTTAGATGGTTACTAATCTGTTGAAAGATGATTAGGATGTAACTATTTTGGGGATTTCCCCAGAATATTGGTACCCAAAGATAGGTAAAAGGTAATAATCCTTCTTTTATCCCTAGTTTGTTTATCACATCAATTTTTTGGTGATTGTAAAAAGTTTACTAAAGAAAATTGTTGACTTACTCTAATTTATGGATTGAACAGAGAAATCCTTGTAGTAGTGATATAGTAAGATAAACTATATTAGTTTGTAACCAATATTTTTAAACCATCTTGTGAAAAGTCTTGACAGTAGAGGTATCATGATTCCTGATAACATGATGTCCAATAATTTTTCATTTACTTCATTAAGAATTAAGTTATTATTATTCATTATATTTTCACAATGATATTATCTATAGATGCATTTCATTCTCATTTATTGATTAAATGACATAAGTTTTCAATTATTTACCATTCTATATTGATTCTTCCTTATCTTACCATAATAGTCAAGTTATTTAAATGTAATGTGTGTTTAGTTATATACATTTCCATATTGATTATCCTTATTGATTCATGATAGCCTCCATTATATTTAACCTTTACTGAGCATTCAATCCCACCCTTATTTTTCTTTCTTTCTCAGGAATCCATAAAGTGTATTATGTTTGATATGTAAATATTTTCTAGGGAGAATAACGTTATTATCAAAAAAAAAATGTTGTAAATTGAATCTTCAAATGTAATGTAAGACACAAGTATGTATCTAGTTTACCAATACTACTAAACTATTTGGTCTTTTAGGATGAAATTCCATATATTTTATTCAAATGTAATAAAGTATACACTAGCTACATAATACTAGTTTTAGGGCCACTATAATATAGAAACTCCTCATCCTATTTTGGGAATTCTGAAAGGAAATGAATTAGTTGTCCCAATAGGATAAGAGGATTTAAGACTCCATTTTTCTCACCTATAATGAAGGTTTTACATTCAAAATATTTATATCTTAGTTGAAAAAACAAATGAAATCGATAAAATCTATATAATTCAAGAAGGGTGTTAGATGTTTTGGGAATTTTGGGGACAAATTTGGATGGTTATATTAATGTTTTTTGGAAAACATAATATCAGAGATTTAAATAAACCTAATAAATTTAGTGAGATTAAAACCTCTAATAATAATAGTTTTTGAGATCATATTTCTATTATAGACACTAGAGTTTCCATAGATAAATTTTAGGGCATGAATTTCAAAGATGCTCTTGTAATAATTTTTTTATAGTGGTAATGGTAAGATTCTTGTATTTGGAATTTACTTATTATGTACCTTGAATATATTTTTGTGTCTTAAAATCATTTCCAATATAATTTTATTTAGAAATGATATTTTTGTTTGGCCTCTTTCATTTATGATTTTAATGATAGAATTGTCTATGAATAACTTTGGTCTAATTCAATAAATATTTCTTTTAACTAACAACCATGGATCATCATAATGGGAATTAATTGTGTTTCCACCACTGAGGACCTGTTGTTTTAGATATAGGTTTCCTATATAGATATCAATGATCTTAATATAGTAAATTTGGTCTCAATGTGGAATATCATGCTTTATTAAGTTATCGTTTCACTTGGTCTAATAAGAAAAAGGGTAAAAAAGTTATTCCTACTAAACTAGATATATTTGTTTTTAATGTGTAATGATACTCTACTTAATATTATTTAGTCAAATTGCATCCCCCATGCATGTCAAATCATATTAATCATGTGTTAAAAAGTTCTCTTGGTATTAAGAATATTTTTCTCTTCAAGTATTATCAATATTAGTGTAAGGATAAGGGAATTCAAAATCTTTCATATTAGGTTTTCTTATCCCATTAGTTGGCCCATAATATTTACCATATTACTATTACATTAAGGATCTTGAAAAAAGATCTTACTCCCTATTTTAAAAAGGGATGGTCATGTCTCACTTGGATAATTGATAATATAAGAAATGAGATCACCCTTATTCAATTTGATCTCATTAAAGGGTCTAATGACTCTTCTATTTGAAATTAAGAGTTTATTTTAGATAATAAAATGTATAATTTCCTTTACATTAATTTTTTTAATAAGATATATAAAATTCATTGGATAAAGGAAGAGGGTTTTAATTATAATTTATTTTATGCTTGTATTAAAGCAAAAAACATATGAAGAATTATTTTTATGATTAAGAATGTGTTTGTTTTATAGGTGGATTCCCCATAGAATATTAAATATATCCTCTAGGATAACTTTAATAATTTATAGGGTACCCCTAACCCTAACAATGGGATCAAATTGAAATTATTTGATAATATAAGGGAGGTAATGGAAAAATATTGTTTTAAAATTTTTATCCCCTTCTCAAATAAGGAAATGAATGATTCTTTATTTTCTATAGGAAATGATAAATCCCTGGGTGATGATGGGATACATTCTTTATTCATTAAGAAATAATGAGATGCAGTTGGATCCAGTATTAGAAACTTCTTTAGGAACTATTCCCGAGGTAATAAACCCTGATAATGCCTCTAATTTTAGTAATATTTCCGATTAGAATGTATTGTATAAGTGTATTTATAATTTCATTGCTTCTTGTATTAAAATATTCCTTCTTGGTATTATCAGAGAGTTATAAGGGGATTTTTTTGTTAATTATATTTATAATAGCATTTTACCTGTTTAAGAGCTAGTGATCAATTATTCTAGATGTAAAATTTTACCTCTATATGCTATAAATATTGAACTATCCTAGGATTATGATTTGGTTTCATGGGATTTTCTCCAAAATGTTCTCAAGGATTTAAATTTCCTTCCAAACATATTAATTGGATTATATGTTTTGTTACCTCATTTTCATGGTGATCAATGTGGAGTTGTATGGTTATTTCCTAGATAGAAAAGGGTTGAGGTAATGAGAACCACTATTCCTCTTTTACTTCATCTTAGTTATGTAATACATCTCTAAATTACATAGGGAGGATATCTCTAATCAAGATTTTATATTTCATCCTAAATTCCATGTGCTTAAAATTTCCCATGTAACGCTTTCAAATGATCTCGTTTTGTTTTGTAGTTTCAAACCTTGACCGATTAAACTTTTGGATATAACTTTGAAAAATTTTATTTGTGTGTATGGCCCCACTATTAATAACTTTAAATGTAATATATTATTTGGAGACTATTCTTTAGAGGTTAGGAGGAGAATTATAAACGACCTTAACTTTGTGAGAGTTAATCTTCTAATAAATTACTTTGGTGTTCATGTTTCCTCTAAAATTTTACCTATCTAATATTTCCTCCTCATACACTTTCACATATTCTTATATACTTTTGAGCTATTCCATAATTCTGGTCTTAGTAAAATTTGTGTTGGTATCCTTGTTCATATACTAGGGTTCTCTCATCACTCTTCCTAGAATTATTCTCCAAATTATTAATGCCTATATATGAGCTTTATTTGGTTGGAAAATGATAAGTATAAGAAAGATATTGTATCTTAGAAAAGGGTAACCCTTATTATCAAATTGGGAGGTTTAAGAATTAAATGTTCTTTGATAACTAACACTATACTTATATTTTAATTCATTTTGAAGTTCATTTGTTTGAAGGAATCTCTATAGGTTTTTTGGGTGAACTACTATTACATTTGAGATCCTTTTTCTAGAGAATCCATTAAAAGGCATCCTTCTCTTGGGTGTTTAAGAAATTACATGGACTGAGAAACAAATATATATATATATATATATATATATATATATATATATATATGTGTGCTTATACCAAGTGGATTAGAAATTATGAACCATTTAATATGATTTCCATAGAGGAAACTGTTTTTCCTATATAGATTGGTGAAAATCCGAAAATACTCTTACTTTTATGA
>OY728166.1:189165818-189315046 GCA_963277665.1 Viscum album
TGGGTGGAACCAAAATGCAATGTTAAAGAATGATATATTTTAGATGGATTAAAGGAAAAAATACATAGTGTTTATTAGATGTGTGATGAAAGAAATGAAATGATTTTTAAGAATTATTAATGAGTGAGTTATCATTTCAAAGATGACTATATTTTTATCAACTGTAAGAAATACACACAAGGATAAAATCAATGAATAAAATGTTCTTGGTGATCAGAAAGTTTTGTGAAAACTTGAAGGAGTAAGTCTCTACAAAAAAAACCCATTTTTTCTAAAGTAGAACCTAAATCATTTGGTGAGGTCAAAAAAGATGATAATTGGATCAAATCTAGGCATGAGGAGCTTGATCCGAATAAGAACAATGTGACATGAGGAGCTTGATCCGAATAAGAATAATGAAGGCTTGTTACGGATCAAGTTGTTGCATATATTGTCCCAAAAAATGTCTATTAGTTTAAAAATACATGATTTTTTAGTTATTTTTTACCTAATTTTGTAAAACTATTAAAATAAAATTTCATGGTTATGTATTGTAATGAAACATTTTTTTATGTCATGTAATTGAGATGGTCACATCTGTGAGGCATCGTATTACCACTAGGACATAAAAAATGGATTTAAGTTTATGTTAGTAAGCCATAAAATTCAATAGAATTAAGAATCCACATTGAACATAAGATTTCATTAAATTATTAAATCCAAACTAATAAAGTTGAATTAAAGTGATATTCTAAAGGTGTAATGATTTTATCTATGAAAAATATTTTTTATTTCAATAAAATAGATTATATTAAAACTTATTTATTAAATTTACATCAATCAATTTTAATATTTTATTTTATTAAAATTAGTTAAATATAGTGGTATAAGATTTATTATTGAGTGATTTAAAATATTCTTTAAAATTTAAATAATAGAAAACCTTTCTCGTTAAATAAGATACTTTTCAAAGAAAATATTAAATTTAGAATTTTTTTGATCAATCCTAAAGGATTGAGAACAATAAATTCTATCAACAATGTACTTTTCTTCTGCAACAAATAATGAAACAATATTTTGTTTCTTAAAACACAACGATGATGAGGTTTTTACTGGAAAATGACTCCTTCCAATTGTTTATTTTCTGACTATATTTCAATAACCAAAATCAAAATATCAATTACATTTTATCTCAAAATTAGTTTTTCATGTATAACATGGTCTAAGGATTATAGAACCGCAAACCTCTTTGATTTTTATTTTTTATATCATTTAAGTCATATTATTTAAATTCAAATTGTATTATTTCAAAAATAAAAACTAAAAACATTATATTTTTTCAAGAAGTAGTTGAATAAATAAGACAACAAATCAAACATATATAATGTTTTTTCTCATATGATTTTACAGATTCATCAGAATATTTTGATTGTTACATTTCATAAGTGACCCCTAAATCTATCCCAAATCTCATGAAATAGTTCATATTCATTCTAAATAAATCCATTAATTTTACACCATATTTCAGTGCTCATTATCCTAGGAAAAAATTTCATGAAAAATCATTATATAGTTGTTCCCATGTGTCAGATATTTCATCTTATATTTTTTGGAAACAACTTCTAGAATTACCTTTCAAATAGAAGGGGATAACCCTATATTTTAGTTCCTCCTCACTCAATCCTCTTAGTGCCAATTGATGCATGACATAATATACGACCCCAATGATGTCATATATTTTATCATTCAAGTGATTTGCAATGTAATATTCCAAACCAATGACAACACTGACCGTATATGGATGAATTTTTCAAAATTTGACGATTGCAAAGAGGTAAATGTCAGGGAATATAGGTATTGGGAGCCTATTATACCTCACAACAACATGACCCAACATTAGGTTTGATATATTTCAAGTCGCATAGTATTAATGTTGTCCCAAGGATACCCACATGATATCAGGGAAGGAAATACTTCAATATATTTATAAAACAATGAATTTTGGTTTGTTTTGTTATTGGATAGAGAAACTAGACTTGTTGGGATACACAAATGTGGGATGAGAAAGTTCAGTAGATAATCGAGGGAAATTAGAGATATCATAAAACCTAGATTTTGTTTGATTTGTGGTTGCGTTCAACCATTGAATCGCTCAAAACTTGGATTCATGCCTTGGAATAGTTGGAGCCTTGAATCTAGCCTAGATTCGAGTTTGGATTCGACAATGAGGATCGCCAGTAGCAGGTTGCTTCTACAGAGAGCTTCAGATACTGTGGACTGGTTTGCGATTGTTAGGGTTCTTAAAATAGATCGTGATACTTTTATCAGTGCTTAAAAAACACTGATAAAGGTACCTTTTATCACCTTTAAGTTAATAAGCATTGATAAAAAGAATCTTTATCAGTGCTGATAAAATCAATATTTATTAGTGCTAAAAAGTGCTGATAAATACTTATAATAATTTTTTTAAAAACAATACTTAAAAAAAGTATAATCATTATATATAATTATAATACTTATAATAATACTTTTTATAAAATAATAATTTTATAATTATTTGAATATATAATTATTTATTTATAATTATATAAATACTTTTAAAAAAATAATATTTATATCATAATATATATTTATATAAATATATATATATAAACATAGTAAATATATTCATTATTTAAATAAATTTATTATAATTTTATAATTATTTATTTATAATTATATAAATACCTTCTAAACAAATACTATTTATTTATTTATAATATAAATGTATAAAAAAATTAAATATACATTTATAAATATATTTATTTATAAATATTTCTTTACAAATGTTTTTTTAACATTATTAATGAGTATTTAATCTTAAGTTCATGCATGTTAAAAATGAGTACAATATTGAAAATTTAGATAAGTTTGATTAATATAAATCATTAAAAAATGGATATATATTGAAATAAAGATGAATACATATAGAAAATATTAAAAAATAGTAAATAAATATATATAAAATAAATAATATAAATTGATTAAATTCCAAAAAACATATTTATGTGTGAACATATGTATATAAAAATGCATTAATTACGTATATGTGAAATCAATATAATACGTTTGTGTGTCCACTATTACAGTTTCTGTTAGGGGGTGATGACATCTTATCCTTTGCTTATCATGATATCTATCTCTTTTTGAATGTACTGGTCTATCTCTTTTGGGTTTTTTATTGGCATTTTTCCATGGTGCTTGTAATGGTTTCCCTCTTACCCCATTTGTCAAAAGAGGATCTTCTATTTTTTGTTTAATAAAGGGGGTTTGACCCTCAATCCGTTAAAAAAAATATTACTATTTAATGTAAAGCATAAATAATATTTTGTATTATATAAATCATATTTATATACATTAATATATATCAATATATTAAATATATAATATTTATTAACATTATCAATAATTATCTAATTAATAAAATGTTTAATATTTTTCTCAATTTACTTATTCTTAATTTTAATTTGTTTAATTTTCATTTTGCATATATCTATATATTTAGTACATTCTATTTATTAGTATTTATAATTTATATATAGTATAATAAATTTATTCATTTTTATCAATAATTATTTAATTAATAAAATTTGTAATATTTTTTTAATAAACTTGTTTTTTATTATTTATTTATTTAATTATTTCATTTTATTTGTTCAGACCTTTATCAGTGATAAAAAAGTGTTGATAAAGGATTCCTTTATGAGTGCTAAAAATATAGCGCTTGTTAGGATCGATTTCCTCCAACCCTAGGTCTCCTAGGCCCAACACATAGGCCCTTCTGGGGTTCATCCTAAAACCCATGGGTGATAGGAGGAATTTCCCATACAAGCTTATATGTGAGCCACTACCCTTTGTGGAAACCTATGTGGGATTGGGTTTGAACCCAACAATCCTCCCCTCAAACCAAAGACCACACAATTGGGCCTCCCCTTTAACAATATTGCATTATATCCAACCATCTTATACCGTCATTTTCTCATCACCAGGACTCACTGTCTAAGCACTATTTATCAAGAAGACTTTCGACACAAGGTACTATGAATTCACATGATTCAAATGAGAATCTGCTATCATTGTCAAAATGATTTGGGGAATAATCCACCCTATATCACACCTGGGATGCAACCTACCTCTGATACCACTTGTTAGGATCGATTTCCTCTAGACCTAGTTCTCCCAGGCCCAACACATAGGCCCTTCTGGGGTTCCATCCTAAAATCCAAATTTACTGAGATAGGAATAATGGAAAGATTTGGTTATCATAGAATAATTATTTGAGGAAAGTCTTGAAACACTTCAACATGCAAGACTATATGCTAATTTCTACCCATCTTCACATTAATTCCAAAATATCCTCCACGATGAGTCCTAGAAGTGAAACAGAGAGGATGGAAATGTCGCGAGTGCCGTATGCATCAACAGTGGGGAGTCTAATGTTTTCCATGGTTTGTACTAGACCAGGCATTGCACATGCAGTGGGATAAGTTATTTAGTACATGGAATATCCAGGACGGGAGCATTGGATCATGGTGAAGAGGATCCCGAGATACATAAAGGAAACCTCAGATGTTGCATTATGTTTTGGAGGATCATATTTCACTATCAGAGGCTATGTTGATTCATATTTTTTAGGAGATCTTGACCGGATAAAATCCACCACTGGTTATGTGTTTACTCTTACAGGAGGAGCTGTGATCTGGATTTAAAAGTTACAGCCAATTGTGGCTTTATCCACGATGGAGATGGAGTACATGGGATCTACACAGGCATGCAAAGAGGCGATTTGGATGAAAAGGTTGTTGGAGGAGCTCTGGAACAAACAAGATCATATTTCATTGTTTTGTGATAGTCAGAGTGCCTTGAAAATTGAAATGAATCCATCTTTTCATTCTAGGATGAAGAACATTGGTGTTCAATATCATTTTGTTCAACATGTGGTGGAAGAAAGAAGTGTGGACATGTCGAAAATTCACACAAAAGAAAATTTGGTAGATTTTCTAACGAAGATGATTGATTTTGATAAGTTCAGATGATGTAGATCCTCGAGCGGACTTATAGAGACATGAGCAGTAGGTTTGGAAGATATAAAGGATGTGTAGAGATCTGATTGACACTTAATCAAATCTCCAAGTGAGAGATATGTTGGAAGACATTATGGAGAGAGAAAATATTAATGATGGTTGCCGCATTCATTTGGACATGTCTTGGTGACACCCTACCATTGATTCCCCTATTTAATTTGGTAACATAAATTTAATATAGGGGAGGCCAAAGGAGGGTGAAGGAAGGCTATAAAAGGGGACGCCCTCCATCGGTTTTTACCACCAGATTCAGAAGCAACACATATTCATCTTTGAGTGCAGTATTTTGTGAGGTGTTTCTCCATATTTTCAAGAGAGAATTTCTTGTGTTTTTTCTCCTTATAATTGAGAGAGAGAGAGTTTGTACCCACATTTTACCATAGTGAAGTCCTTCTATTTACTCGTGGTTTTTTTACCCCTTTAATTTGGGGGGTTTTCCACGTTACATCCGGTGTTCTTTTAATTCCGCACTTTTGCACTTTATTTTTATCTCGCAATTATCATTGACTCGATTGACCAATTTTTTATGATCCTAACATCATTGATAAAGGGTAATTTTATCGATGCTAAAAATAAAGCATTGATAAAGGGTACCCTTTATCAGCGCTAAAATTAAAGCACTCATAAATGGTTAAATTTATCAGTGTTTTCTTTAGTGCTGATAAAGATTCCATTTATCGGCATTTTTTTCTAACACTGATAAATAACATCACTGTTAAATGACTATTTTTTAGTAGTGAATTTAATAGATTTTGGTTGAGAACATTACCTCTCCATTTGGATGTTCTCTCTTAGGTAATATCTTAAATCTCCTTAGAATAAGTGAAAAAATGAGGTGGTGAAAGGTGGTATTTATAAGCTAGAGAAGTATCATTTTTGTAATAATAAAAAAGTAGTCACTATTCAAGGGTAAAGTGACATCAATAATGGAAAATAATGGAGTGAGAGAAGGGAAAAAATTGAGTATATCTCAACCATTAATTTGCACACATGTTTTTAACATGTTTTAATGTTGTACTGTTTTATTTTTCACATACCATTTTTGGTTGGTACCGTGATAATTAATTTTTACCTAAGTAATAAACTTTTAATGTATAAAAAATGGGTATTATTACATAATTTGGACCTAATTCCATATATGAAATCCATTTTTTAAATAAATTTTTTAAATATGATAAAAAATTAATTTTAATAGCATGCACTCAATGCGTAAAAACTCATTTTTAGAAAGTGTATTTTTATGAATAAAAATTATGTTTATAATAAAATTATCAATGTTATTGATTTTCATGAAATTAATTAGTTTATTATTAACAAAAGAAAATTTATACGACTTACAAAGCAAACCAAAACATAATTCTATCTTGTGAAATCGTGATTAAAAGAAAAAGACTAAAAACAATTTTTTTTATTAGAATAAAAGGTTACTTAAGTTTTAAAATGTTAAATATGAGTTTTATAAATTCAATGTAGTATTTTTTTAATGAATTATTTTACCCTTTAAAAATATTAATCAGTATGAAAAATGTTTTATAAAAGTTTTAAGTCATGCTGATATCACGATAAAGTAAAAAAATGCTACGGTTTAATAAAAATTGCATTTTCACTATTCATTTAAAAATCAATATTTTTAGAAAAATATCCAAACTTCACCCTAAACTAATTTTAACATGATGAATTCAAAAATGAAGCTTATTTCATCAAATTAAAATTCTAAAATTTATATATTTACCTTTTAAATGAAAATGTAAAATATAATGAAAAATTATTTTTATAGAAAAATAAACTCTTAAACTTTAAATGTTATTAATATTATTTCATATCATTTTATAATTAAATGAGTGTTCATATATTAGTTTAAAATATTAATTATTATTAGAATCATCTTTTAAAAGTGATCAATTTTATTTATCTGGTAGAATACATTACTTTAAAAATAATTTTTTGAAAAATATCCCTTTTTAGCGTTTAATAGTTTTAATCACATTTCATTAATTATTTTTCTTATAAACCTTAAATTTAATCAATACATAAATCATTATTAAAAAAATGATATGTAGGGAATTTAAATATATATTTTTATAATAAAACAATTTATCATCTTTTTATTTACTTGAGTATTTATTGTTATTGTATATTTTTTATCGATGTTTCACATCATATTGCATTATTTTAATAATGTATGTCGCGATCCATTTTTATTTTGGTGACATGTGTGAAACAAGATATCAAACACATTATATTTATTTAATGAGAATATATATAGTAAAATATTGGGGTGTTACATTCTCCCACCATAAATAAATTACGTTCTCATAATTTTAATTATCACTTAATAGTGAAAATAACTAAAGTATCTAAAAGATAAACAAGACTCAATATATAATTTTTAGAGAGATATCAACCTTACAAACTTAGAAAATATATATTTTCCCTCAGAAAAGGTCAATCTTAATGTTGAGTTTTCTCCAACCATTTAATCCAAATGTCCCCCATGAGTAGGTATCATAACTCACATAATAGAATTAGTTTTACAAGATAGCTCATAGTCATCCTTGCATTGATAAATGATCATAGGTTAGTTTAAAATATGAAATATGATTACCCTATTTCATTGATCAATATGGATTCCATGTGGAGATAGCCAATATAATTCCAAAATCTCATCAAATTCATCTAAATAAAGGATAATAAGACTTGCATGAATCATAATCTCACAAACCTTAAAGTATATTCATATACCTTGGATAAAATAATGACAATGTCAAGTGTTTTTATTTACAATTCAAAAGCTAATAGTTGGAAAAAACTTGTATGACATAATACATCTGCAAATCTAGTGTGAAGAATAAGTGTACCTAGAACCACTAATTATCACCATCCAATTTAATAGTTGTCGTTGCATAGGATTTTCCTTGTTCCCATGGTCTAGGAGGTTGTTGGTGCCAATTTTCTTCTTAATCTCTTTGATTTGTGCAATGATTTGCATAGTTCCCAAATTCCTTACATCTAAAATATCAAATTCCTAGTGGATATTTAGTAAGAACACTATTTTTCTCTTTTGTGTTAACTGGATTCTTTTTTTCTCGACAACTTGTTGCTCAATTTCCTCCTCTACCACAAGTAAAATATCTTCCAGTTCCTTTGAGTCATTCCCCTGGGCGCCCCTTCTCAAATTTTTGACATATAGGAAATTGAATCTTCTTTCCTTTATCATTTTCATCACCCAAACTTCCATGTGATTCCATCATTTTATTCTTTAGTGTGTTTGGAAACTCAACTAACCTCATGTTAATCATAATTCGTGATAACTGATTAGGCATAGCCACAATATTTCTCACTCCATCTCTTATCCTATTTGATTCATCACTGGGACAATCATCGCATCATCCATGAAACCCATTGTTAACTTCATTTCTTACTTCATCCATTACTAAAACCAAAAGGGGTTAATATGATCAATTAACATCATAAGAGGACTATCATATATAATCTCATGAAAAAATCAACCTTGGAACATCTTAATATTGAAAACCATCACATTAGCTTTCAGTTGAACCTAAATCATTCTCGGTTCCATCTAGATTTATTTAGGTTGAGTTCTCTTATAATCCTTGATCCAATTTCTCAACATAATAAATCCTTTGTAATGGATCATAAAGAGAATGTGATTGACCAAAGCATATAACTCGAGAGTGTCTTTACATATGTACAGTCTTAGGTCCACTCATCATGCTCTAAGTGAAGACTGATTTGATACCCAACCAAATTTTTTAGGATATGACCTCTAGGTGAATATGTGTCACAACTGTATCCACTTTCCAATATCCAGATATGGATGTAATTGATAAGAAATTTCACAATCTTTACTTTATCAAAACTTTGGTATGTTATCATATGCTCAGACTTATATATAGGGTTTTCACTAAATTTACCTTATCCCAATCCCCTAAAATAACTAAATTAGTCCTAAAAAACAACCAAACTAATCCTAAAAAATAAATAAACTAATCCTAAAAAATAACTAAATACTTATCTGATACCAACTGAGGTGTCCCAGACTCGCACTCTTGGATCTGGTGCTAAAAAAACTTTCTTTAAATACTGGATTTGATACAAAGTGAGATGATCCAAGATAAAAATGCATGCATTTCACATCATTTTCATAACTTGAACATTAAATCTCACAATAATCTCATAATATCAATAATGAAAGGTTTAATGTTTGAGGACTATCCACATATGAAATTTATTTTACAATACTTGTGAACATTTCTCCATAATCAATCCACACTAGATCCCCTTCTAGACTCCTAATAGGTTATACTCATCTTCATAACCTGAGGAATGAAAACCTAAGAAAGGGGTGAACTCAAACGATTAGTAAGGAAAAATTTATCAACATGTTATCAAGAGTTAGATCATACACATATAAGAAAACACGATTAGAGTAGAAATATCTTATTAAAATAACATGGAATAATAAGAATTTTCCATAAGTCATGACAACAAAACTTGTAATCTCAAATGAACAAACATGTATCATGTAATAAGAGTGTGAGATAACCATGAAATCATGATTTAAGAGAATGATATCATATGTTCATGGAATCATAAATATGTGGAAACAACATAAAACATGGCATCATAAGCATAAGAAAGGGTGAACTCAAATAATGTGAATCATAAATTGTGTATCTAGTCTTCATGAAAATCATACATATGTATGACACAAGATCATAAAACATTCATAATTAATTACCCATAGAAAGGAAACAAGTTTCATAAACATTTCATCATTTTATCATTTCATCATATCATAACCTGTGAAAAAGAAATAGTTTTCATTAAGGTTTCATCATAACATAATTAATCATTGGGAAAGAAATGAGTTTCACAGAATTATTCTTTAATCACCATAATTATAAGAAATACAAAGAATTAAAGTGGATGTTATCATTGAATCACATCCCCAATAAAGCATAGGTAACATAAAAAGATGTTATCATAGATGAAAAATACCTTTAAATGATCAAACGAACATTTCTTAAGGAAAAAACCCTTTTCATTTTAAAATCACTTATTTAAAATAAAAAAAATTCTCAAATATTAAGGAAAAATTTTTCTTTGAAAAGAACATTGGAAACTTGTAAAGGAATGTTCAAATCAGTGATCGGTCATGACAATGGGAAATTCCATTCATGCCATGCACGTTAAAACAAACCCCTTTTACATTTTTAGTAAAAAGTCAAAACTAGCTCGTTCAAAAAATGACAAGAAGATCCATTTTAATTTTTTTTTGTAAAAATTAAATCATGGGTAAAAATGAATTTAAAAATATATTGGAGGATATAAAAAACATTCTTGATTTTCTTTCAAAAAACATGGATATGGAAGAAAAAATATTTTAAATCGAAGAGAGAAATAAAGTTAGGTTTCCTTAAAACATTATTTTGGTTTATTGAGTTCTTAAAAAGAGGAAAATGAAAGGAAAACTTTTAGTATCTTGAAATTACCATAGGATAAGAAAATTTATGAGATTATTGAGAGATAGGTCATACAATTTTATTATAAAAATTTTAATTATAAACAATCCCAATAAATAATGAAACTGTAACCTAAATCTATTACCTTGAGTTTGACTTTATTCAAACGTGCTTTTAGCCTCCTGTATAATAAATTTAAATTTATTATACTTATATATGAGAGTCATGTACACACTTAAATTATATATGATCCAACTATAACATTTCAACATGTATTTATTAACAATTCCTTATTAAAATCATCGTTTCCAGGTGTTAACTGTTTCATTTTTCATGAAAATTTTGATTTGGTAATTCCAATCCTTATACTTTGATCATGGTTGCATAATTTATAGAATTTTAATCATGATATAAATTTCATATATATTCATTATATATATATATATATATTTATAATTATCCATAAAAGGTAGAGATAGAAAAATAAATTACACCATTCATGGTGACAGTAGACCGTACATACGCATGGACACTATTTTAAATTTTCGATGGATGGAAAAAAATTAATGTAAATAATAATTAAACTTTCCAGAAACATTATTACATCATATATATCCATTAAATCTATCTTTATTACTATCAATGTAAAGAGGAAAAAATGGATCACATCACTTCTTAGAGGTGGTAGTCTACACACACACACAAGTGACATTATCATTTTCCAATGGATTGGAAGGTAAGAAAGTGGATATGATATTATAATTTTAGAATCATAATTATTTCATAAATATCATATATATTCATTAGATCAATATTTATAACCATCCGCATAAAATGGCGATGAAAAATGAATTACACCGCTATATGGAGATGTTAAGTTGTACGCATGCACAAGAGGGGTTATATCAATATATTGATGATATTGGAGCCATTATTTTAGAATGGATATCATAGATTTATATGAGGTATAAGAAGAAATAAAATTGAAAGTACTCGGTTAAGAGTTATACATCATTGTTGAGAAATCTTTTTTGGTATACACCTTAAGCCTTGAAAAGATGGTCTTTTAGAAAGACCAAAAGCTCAAGGACATGGGGAAGGAAGCTAGGAAGATATTATGGTAGGGATTGGCCAAGCTAGAAGGATCAAAAGGTGAAAGGAATATAAGAGAATAAGTTTTTTATAAGTGAGGGGAGGAACACTCTTGGAATTACTTAAAGTATTAAATTAGTATAAATTAATTTTTATAGTCAAGTGGTTCCAAATTAATATATTTTAAATATATGGTGAAGATAATTCAAAAGAATCTCATACAATAATATTTAAACAATTTTAGGTTATGTTTTAACCCATTTCTCTTAGTTTTAACCTTCCGTTACCCCTTTTGACAATTACCACAATATCAAAGTTTTTTACTCTTCAAGGGTAAAAAATGTTATCATAAAAAGGAAAAATGACCCATAAATGGAAAATGGTTGATATTTTCAACCATATCTAATTAACTTGGCTGAATATATAATTTTTATGAATTTAAAATCATTTAATAAAATATTTTTTATTATAAAATATCATTAATGATATTTTTGGAACTATTCATTTACTTTGACTTTAAAGTCAACAAAATAGTAATGAAATTAAAATCTAAACCTTTCACACATCCCAAATAATTTATATTCATTTATAAAATTCATAGAACACAATAATACATACAAATTTTATTTCTTTTAATATTTTTAATATCATTTATTTTATTTTTCTATTACTTGAATAAATACCGTGTCGACGTTGTGTAAGCATTTAAGATAATTATTCAATCTCTAAAAATTGAAAATAAATTAACATGATAAAAAATAAAAAGTCATATTTAAAATAAATATTTAAAACCGAACATAACCTTTTCTTTATCCTTATAACAAAATATTAGAGATATTAAAGTCAAGAGAGTGCCATTTTGTATTTATTCTTTCTTAAAATAATATAAAGGTCAATATCAAAGAAAAAAGACATAAAGTGGCAATATTTTTGAGAATTGGATGAGAATTATTGAAATATAGTCATATAATAGGATAAAAAAAGTGTTAGAGAAATTTTAAGGTCTTATCCTAATTTTTTAATCTTATTTTACCTGTTTTAGCCTTACCAAGGTGAAAAATATTTACCAAGTTTACTATTCATAACGACTAAAAATAAAAAAGAACTATTTACCACAATTGATCCTCATGATTCTAAATATGAAATAAATTTTATCAAATTCAATTAACAAAACTGAAAAAATTTAATTTAAAATTAAACCTGTAAAACACGATAAAAATTGGTTTTCTAGAAAAAAAAGTATTCTTAAGTATAAAAAGTTTTTATACCAAAGTCCAAGATAAAATTTATTATAATAACCTAAATTAGATTATTAATAATATAAATGAAATAATCTTACTTTTAAATCATTTTAAAACAAAATAAACCTTTTTAAATTCTTGAAATGAAATGTCAGTTTTTAATAAAAATTAGCGTTGTTCGCTATTCATTGAAAAATCAATTTTTTTAGAAAATTCTCAAAATTTCACTCTAAGATAATTTCAAAGTATTGATTTTAAAAATGAAGTTAATTTTTTCAAATAGATTTTCTAAAAGTGGAAAAAAATAATTATATTATTTGATCACAAAAAGAAATAAAAACCATTTTGAGGGAAAATATATTTTTGAAGCATATAAAGATTTTACTAAAAATTGTGTACTTTTTTATCAATATATTTTATTTATATAAAACCTTTATGAATAATTTTCAAAATTTGGTTATTCCTATTCACTCTACCAATTTAATGACTAGGTTATAGATGTATACTATATTACAGTTCATTTAGACTTGGGTTTATGTGTATCGCAAGTTATCAAAGAAATTAAATTTATTTGAAGATAAATATATCATAAAATATCATGGTGTTATATTCTAACTCCCTTAAAATGAATTTCACCAAAAAAATTCTGTCAATTCGATACAAAAAAATGATGATATCTTTGTTTCATCACATCCTTAGGTTCCCATGTATCTCTTTAAATTTCTAATTCCTCTAGAGAACTTTAACCTGGTGAGTAGTCTTGTTCTGCAACACTTTATCTCTATGATTCAAGATTTATACATGTTGTTATTCAAATGAAAGATCATGTTATAGTGGTACTACCTCAGAGTTTAGTAAATGTGAGAGATCAAATATGTACTTCCTCAAAATAGATACATGGAACACATCGTGAACTTGAGAGATGTTCTGTGGAAGAACCAAGTGATAAGATACCGTCCCTTCTTGATCAAGAATCTCGAAGGAGATAATATACCTAGGGTTCATATTTCCATTATTTATGAATCTCAAAACTTTCTTCCATGGAGAAATTCACAGGAATACCTTCTCACTAACTTTGAATTCCATATTTCACTGACGATTGTCAGCATAACTTTTCTATCAACTCTGAGAATCCTTAATGTGTGTCTAAATGACTCTAACCTTATCTTCCATTTCCTCAGATAACTCAGGTACTAATATATTTATATATCAAACTTTATCCCAATATGTTGGATTTATACACTTTCTTACATAGATAGATTTATAAGGAGTCATCTGAATTCTTGAGTGAAAGCTATTATTATAAGAGAATTCAACAAGAGTAAAGTTGTAAGGTCCTAAATTTTGGTTTTCCTTTCCTTTGTGTGGTTGAGGTGTGGGGGTTCAAAGTGGAGGATCGAGTAGAAGATAAGGGATTTAATATGAAATCTCAACTAAACATATGATTATGCACTATGGAGCCTTAGGATGTTCCATAAGTTGGGTTGTTGTGATGTATTGGGAATGGATACGATATAGGGTCCTGAGAAATGGGATTTCAAGATACTTCCATTTTAGGAAGAGCTACAACCTGAAGGTCGGTTGTGGGTAAGACCTTCCATGACGGTTGAGTGGTTACGACATGGAGGTCCTGACTATGGCATAGTGGTCTGAGGTGGTTCTTCTAAAATGGGGGGTAGCTATGTCGTGGGTAGTAGGCTGCAACACAATCCCCTTTCTTGGAAAATGGGTTTTGCGATGTGATGGATTTGGCTGAACCATAGTGCCTCTCAGGGTAAGTAGGATATGTGTTGTATCTACACTGTGTTCCTTGGATACAAACTTTGACCAATGGGGCTACAACATGTTCCCCTGTGCTGCTTCATAGTATACCCTATGTCAGGCAGTTCTGTAGCATAGTCCTATAGGATGCACTTTGGTCTTCTAAAATTCAGTCTCCCTATAAATACCTCTAATCCCATTCAAACCCACTTTTCTCCCATCCACTACATTTGAACCCTAAGTTCCCTAGAGAGTTTTTCAAAGGCTTTAAATCCCCTTTCGATGGGGATTAATCCCTGACTTCTTGAATTCAATCTGTTAGGACCAATAGGGGCCTATATACCCTGAGAGGGGGGGGGGTGAATCAGGGTATGAATATTATTTTTCAAAGTTCATTTTTCCCCACTGGATCTTGAACTCTTTATTACAAGGGTCACTTTGTTTTAACTTTTGTGTTTATTATGATCAATTATTTTCTTCTTTATCTAATGATGATGCTTTAAATGCAATGTAGGGAAGTAAGCAGGCAGACACATAGAATTTTTACTTGGTTCACCCTCACTGGGCTACGTCCAAGGAGCATACGCTGACAAGTTTCCGGTCATACCAAATTACACTATTCTTCACTAGATGTGGATACAAAGGTTCAGGAATAGTCACTCTATCCTAGGATCACTTCCTTTACAAGGTTTAGGGTCAGCTCACTGCTTTCCCAAGGGTCACTCCCTGTCTCTCTCTCTCTAGATCACTGCTGGTGGAGAGGATCACCTTCTTCCTCTTCCTTTGCTCACTACTCCGGAAAGGATCCAATCACAGTTTATAGACCTGTAGGTCTCTTCATTGTCTCTAATGAATACATCCTTTGTTGTATGTGGATGCTCTGTTTAAGTTCAACCTTCACCCATAGATGAATCTCTCTTTTCACCGAAGGTATCGGGCAATCTTCCAGCTTCCACGCAGTCCTGAATCACTGCCGGAAATCAACCTTACTTGGCGTGCAAGTCTAATCCGACGTGCAAGTATCGGCGTGCAATTCACAACTGGCGCACAAGTCTACCTCAACCACTTGCGCGACACAAGCTTCTGCAACTCCAAACTTGTGCGAATCACTTCCCTTTATGCCCAAACCAATATTGGCACGTAATTAACAACAATCGTGCTTCTTCAAATCATGCGCGCAAGTCCTACTTGCGCGACCCACCATCACTTGCATGACCAACACACCTGCGCGATGGGAGCTCTAAATTTTCTAAGTGTTTAACTCCTTTGAAAATGAGGGGGGATGGTTCTGTATTTATATGCATTTTGAACACCCTGCGTGACAACACGCAAGTCTACCCTTGGTGTGCAAGTCTCGGTGCGCAGGTCTCTTCCCCTGCAAGTCACTTGCGCGACCAAACCAATACCTGTGCGACCCTCTTTCCTTTTCCATTTTTTGATCTTATGATCTTGAAAAACAAAAGGCGCACAAGTTTTAAATCCTCCTAGGCACCAGCGTGCAAGTCCTTTCTCGGCGCGCAAGTCACCTGCGCGACCAACCCAATACTTGCACGACCCTTATCCCTTTGCCATATTTTGATGATCTGATCTTGAAAAACATATGACGCGCAAGTTTACTCAAATTCAAGAACATGGCACACAAGTCTCTTTGCCAAAAAAACTTTTCTCATTTTATCGATTTTCAGGCCCAAAAATTTGGCAACCACTAGAAAATGGCGCTACCTTGTATCTGTTCTTTTTGTATCGCCTCTAGATCATCCATTCCTTTGTCAACGTTCTTGAATAAAACATGGATTGTTGACCATAGCTCTTGAACTCAAAATTCTACCATGAAACCCCCTTTGTCAACAAATTTGTATGTCGTTGTATTGCTTTGTCAACAATCACATCATAGTTGTCCACTTTGTCAATAAACACAATCACCTCAAAAATGATTTAATGATGCCTTGAGGGATTTTTTCCCAACAATCTCCCCCTTTGGGTTTGTTGAAAACTCTTCCATAAAAATATACATCGTTAATTATTCATCCACCATTCGCCTATTGCGATTCTGATAGAGATCAAGGATTTTATCAACACATACTCTAAGCCCACATGAGCAATGATCGGTGTGAGAAACAAGAGTAAATGAAAAGTTCATCAATGAATCACTTCATCTCTGACACCCACTGTTGACACTAAACTGATACCAATTTTTTCCAAACTGATACCAATTTTTGGAAATATTCTTATCACATTCCCAAACCACTCTTCTACTTTTATCACGATCCTCAGCTGTCGTGATATCTATTCTTTGATCGATCACTTCTAGCATCTTCAGATTTAAAATGTTCCCCCTTTTTGTTCACATATTCAACTCTTGTCAGCTTTAAAACCTCTTTGGCCCTATTTCCTGTGTTTTCCAAGCTAAGATTTGGCTAAGAACGTTCAACTCCCCCTATCTGGATGCTCCACCTGTCAGCTTCTCCCCGTATCTTTCAATATTTCTCAAATTTCCACACTGTCTCCCCCTTGAACAATCACTATTTTCTCCTCATTTTTCAATGAACCCAAAGGTCTCTTCTTTGCAGTCTGTAACAGAGTAGAGAACACATATTACCACATTAGGGAAAAAAAATCATACCTCAGGGAGAGGGGTGGTTCCACATCCACACTCTTTCAAGTGCGGGGAGTCGACTGAACTCCTAGAGCCAGTCGATGCCTCTCAAAAGCTTCTTTGGGTAAGGCCTTTTTCAAAATGTCTACAACATGTAGTTCTTTAGGAACATACTCCATCTTCATGATTCCTTTCTCAAATTTCTCCTTGATAAAATGATACTTTATCTCAATGTGCTTTGTCCTTGAGTGATGGATGAGATTTTTGCTGAGATTTATAACACTTGAGTTATTGCATTGGATTCTGATCAGAGACTTCACTTCAACTCCCATATCTTCAAGCTACTACTTCATCCACAATAACTGTGTGCATGCTTGAGTGGCCGCAATATACTCAGCTTCTGCAGTGCCCAATGAAATGCAATCTTGCTTCTTTATTAGCCAAGAAATACACAATTTACCAAGATAGAATGCACCTCCTGATGTTGATTTTCTGTCATCTGCTAATCTGACCCAATCTTCATATGTGTAACCCAGTAACAATGATTGAGATTTGTCATTATACATTAGACCGAAATCCATAGTTCCCTTGATATATCGAAGTATTCTTTTCACTGCAATCATGTGGTTTTTCTTGGGATTACTCTAATATCTTGCTGCTTGTCATGTGGAGAAAACAATATCAGGCCTTTTTGCGGTCAAGTACAACAAACTTCCAATGATTTTTCTGTATTCTGTGATATTAACTGCCTTGACATCATCATATTTTGATAATTTCATCTGGGTCACAACCAGATTCTTCATCTCCTTGGAATTATCCATGAAAAACCTTATTAAAACCTCCTTGGAATATTTGGATTGAGAAATAAAAGTTCCATTCCTTCCTTGTGTCACATGTAGACTAAGGAAAAATATTAGCTCACCAATCATTGATATTTCAAACTCATTTTTTCATGAATTCGGAAAATTGTCTGCACTGAGCTTCATCTGATCCGCCAAATATTATGTCATCAACATAAACCAACACCACTATCCTTTGATTACTATTGTTGCTTAAATAGAGATTGTAATCAACTCCCCCACGCTGGAAACCAATCTTCTTCAAGTACTGATCAAGCCTTGAGTACCATGCTCTTGGTGCTTGTTTTAGCCCATACAATGCCTTCTTCAGCCTAAAAACTTTTTTCTCATCCTCATGAATGAGAAAACCATTTGGCTGATAAATATACACCTCCTATTCCAGAACACCATTCAAGAATGCAGATTTGACATCCATCTGGAACACTTTGAACTGTCTTTGCACTGCTATGGAAAAAAATAATCTGATTGTCTCCAGCCTTGCAGCCGGTGAAAATGTCTCATCAACATCTAATCCCTCTATCTGGGAGTATCCCTTGCACACTAGCCGTGCTTTGTTCCGAATCACTGTTCTATCTTCATTCATCTTGTTGCGATAGACCCATTTAGTCCTGATGACATTCTTGTCTGCTGGCCTTGAAACAATCTCCCATGTCTGGTTCTTATCAATCTGATCAAGCTCTTCATTCATAGCCTGAACCCAGTTTTCATCTTCAGATGCATCAGCAAAGCATTTCAGCTCAAACTGTGATAGTAATGATGTCTGCTGTAGTGATTTCATTCTTCTTGTCTGAACTGGAGCTGACTAATCAATGATGATATTCTGCCTGTCAATTTCAGCTCGACTCTTTTTCTTTTGTGCAGATAGGGATTTTACTTCCTCGTACTCACCATCAATATCTTCTTCTGAATAAACTTCAGCCTCTTATAGACTCCCTGGGTCTCTTACCACTTCATTAATTTTAACAGAAAACTTTTCACTGTGTCATTGTTCAATGAAGTCATTTCTTTGAACATCTTCTCTCAAATTTTTGTTGACACACCTTTGATTTTCTCTCGCAGCTTCTTGGTATCCTGAAAGTAGTCAGCTGACACCACATTGTTAGAGCAAAATAAATAAGCATGAAATGATTGATTATTACTGCTTCCCCATATGTTCCATTCTTCCCTTGATAGGCAACACCTGTGTTGAGTTATCCAATTATTTCTTTGA
Organism: Viscum album; assembly: GCA_963277665.1. Lineage (NCBI taxonomy): Eukaryota > Viridiplantae > Streptophyta > Magnoliopsida > Santalales > Viscaceae > Viscum > Viscum album. The sequence continues at coordinate 189,185,167 of OY728166.1, forward strand.
TGGATCTTGCATCTGATTTTGTTATTGAATGCTCCCCCTATGTTATAAAACACCTCCTAGTGTTAGGTCTATAAACATTTTTCTTCTACTTCACCATTTATTCTCATCTGTCACTCATCATTGAGCCATTAAAAAAATCTCTAAGCCTACTGAGTTGGAACTCAGTGTAGGAAACAAGAGATAAAGTTAATAACATAATCACTTTCTATTGTGCTCTGTTACTCCCTTTCTTCTTCAGCTCTGCTACCTGATTTGAGTCAATTGAAACTCTGAAGCATATCACTGCTATTGTGCATCTTCTGATGCCACTTCCACTTGGATCGTATCTCCCTAAAACCTGAAACACTTGAATAATCAGTTAACAACATTTATATACATAGGGAGAGGGGATATTCTGGAATCCTCAAGAAGAGGATTGCGGTTGATCCAGAGAGGTCAACCCTTTGATTATTTCTTTCAGAGCATCACACTCTTTCCTTGATTCTTTTAGCTACCTAGCCTACTTCAACTGCTCTGGACATATGACTAAGCATTCATTACTCACATGCTGAGTCTTTTTCTGATATGAAGATTCTGTAGGACTGGCCTTTCTCACCATTTGGGGTTTAAACCCACCAGTACACATTTCTGTCTTTGATGTTCCACCAAAATTATATTTCCCTTGATTCCTTTTCTGAGCAGGAATATCTTTTCTTTCCATCTTCCCTTGCTTCTTCCACCATTGCAAGGATCTTGCACCTTCCTCCACTTTTCGCTGTGGAACACGACATGTGAATTTATCAATACATTCTTTGTTCATATTTCTTTTATCATATGTCTGGGTCACCACACTCTTTTTCACTGGTGGTGAGTCCTCCATTGAACGTTTATTCTTCTTTATCACAGCTGGAGTAGATCTCCCCTTAATCTTCCAGGTTTGTTCACAATCTCTCCTTGAGATCTGTTGTGAGTATGACAGAGGAGGTGACTGATACACCTTTCGTTCAGCTCCATGTGATTCCCTTGAGGCTCTAAGACTATTCTTCTCCTTACCACTTTGTCTCTCAGTGTAGAATTTCTCATTATGTATCATTGGAGTCAAGAATATCCTTTCAAGTTCCTTTTCCTTTCTTGCATTCTTCTTGCTGCAATTTCTTGACAAATGCCCATAATCTGAACATATAAAACATTTTACATAAAAGGAATACCTTGTTTCATCATTTTTATGTTGAGATGCTGATACACCTTGAGTTTTTCTTCTTACACGGGGCTCTTGAGCTTCCTGACACATACTCATGGTGTGTCCCATTCTTCCACAACAATAGCATCTAACGGATTCTTTCCTCTGAGAAAATATTCTCTCTGATTTCTCATAATTCTTCTTCTTATTCTCATATTTAGTAATGTTTCTATTTTCATAGCTTGAAATATATTCTAGAGCCTCTGAACAGAAGCTTGACATGTGGCCATGAATCCCGCAGAAAAATCACATGTAATCACTTCTTTTTATAACTGTCCTCTTAGGCCTATCTTAAACACCTATATGTTTTTATCCACTCTTGGAACTATTCATGGATTTAATTCTATCATGCACAGGAGGGGATTTATCAAATCCAATGCCAGATTTTCCCAATCTATATGGTCTTTGAGCTGAGAAAATATTTTTTTGTTTCTCCTTAGAAATCTCATACTTCCTTTTCATTTTATCATCACCTTATGAGGGACAATCAAATAGTAAGTGTAGTGCATCCTTCAAATTAGGTTTTCCTTTCTCCTTTGATATCTCCATTTCTTTATTGGATTTCTCTATCACTTCCTCCAATTGTTGAATCTTCTTATTTCTTGATTCAAGTTGAGCATTGAGTTCTTTTCTGAGATTCTTCCCGCTACTCAACTCATCTTCTAGTTCCCGTGTGAGCTTTTCCACCATGTCACTTTTCTCCTTTACTTTCAAATTTTCTTCTTCAATAGAATAAGAACAACTTGAATTCTCTTGTTTTATCCTTTGATTCTTCTAAACTAGTTCAAATAGCTGTGTAACAAGATCATCATTTTTAGATTTCAAATTCTGAATCTTATCTGAGTTCAGATTCTTCCCCCTTTCACCAGCTTTTGATTTTTCCACCTTTGTAGATCTCTTTCACAATTATTCATTTTGAGAATCATTTTTCTCCTTCATATCAGTAGCTACGTCAATAAGCCTTTGATTCAAAACTCTTAGCTTGTTGATCTCAGTTTCCAGTGCTTGGATCCAAATATCTTTAGTTTTCATCTCTTCATCCAATTTCTGATCCAATTCCTTTGCCTTGTGTACAAATTCCACTTTTCGACTTCTTGGTGTTTATTCATCATCAGTGGTTCCAACATCACTTGGAAAATCAGGTTCTTCACTCATTCCTTCAGCATCATTGAATGAGTAAGTATTTTCATAGTATGATTCATCCAAACCATTCTTCTGTTCACTACATAATTCCTTTAACTGAATCACACTCTTTCTATTGACACTTCCACAGTGGGTAATACCACCATCCTTCTGCTTCTTCTTTGATGTTCTTCCCTTTTCCATGGAACAATATGATAAGAGCAGATTGGATCTTTAACTTGAGAAATTTATAGAACCAAGTCAGAGCAAAAAAATCTGATAAAAGAAACCTTCCCTCTAATACCAATTGTTAGGATCAATAGGGGCATGTATACCCTGAGAGGGGGGGGGGGTGAATCAGGGTATGGGTATTCTTTTTCAAATTTCTTCCTGCCCCACCGTATCTTGACCTCTTTATTACAAGGGTCACTTTTTTGCACTTGTGTGTTTATTATGATCACTTATTTTCTTCTTTATCTGATGATGATGCTTTAAATTCAATGCAGGGAAGTAAGCAGGCAGACACAGAGAATTTTTACTTGGTTCACCCTCACTGGGCTACGTCCAAGGAGCATACACCGAAAAGTTGCCGGTCGTACCAAATTCCACTATTCTTCACTAGATGTGGATACAAAGGTTCAGGAATAGTCACTCTGTCCCAGGCTCACTGCCTTTACAAGGTTTAGGGTCAGCTCACTACTTTCCCAAGGGTCACTCCCTATTTCTCTCTCTCTGGATCACTGCCGGTGGAGAGGATCACCTTATTCCTCTTCCTTTTCTCACTTATCAGGAAAGGATCCACTCAAAGTTTATAGATCAGTAGATCTCTTCATTATCTCTAATGAATACATCCTCTGTTGTATGTGGATTCTCTGTTGAAGTTCAACCTTCACCCGTAGATGAATCTCTCTTTTCACTGAAGGTATCGGGAAATCTTCCAGCTTCCAAGCTGCCCTGAATCACTTCCAGAAATCAACCTTACTTGGCGTGCAAGTATAATCCGGCGCGTAAGTATCGGCACACAAGTCACAACTGTCATGCAAGTCTACCTCAACCACTTACGCGACACAAGATTATGCAACTCCAAACTTGCACGACTCGCTTACCTTTATGCCCAAACCAATATTGGCGCTCAAGTAACAACAACCACACTTCTTAAAATTAGGCGCGCAAGTCTTACTTGCGCGACCCACCACCACTTGCGCAACCACCACACCTGCGTGACAGGAGATCTGAATTTTCTAACTGTTGAACTCCTTTGAAAATGAGGGGGGATGGTCCTATATTTATAGGCATTTTGAACACCCTGTGCGACGACACGCAAGTCTACCCTTGGCGCGCAAGTCTCGGTGCACAGGTCTCTTACCCTGCAAGTCACTTGCGTGACCAAACCAATACCTGCGCGACCCTCTTTACTTTGCCATTTTTTGATCTTCTGATCTTGAAAAACAACAGGCGCGCAATTTTCCAATCCTCCTAGGAACCAGCACGCAAGTCCTTTCTCGGCGCGCAAGTCACCTGCACGACCAACCCAATACTTGCACGACCCTTATCCCTTTGCCATATTTTAATGATTTGATCTTGAAAAACATATGGTGCGCAAGTTTCCTCACCTTCAAGAACATGGCGCGCATGTCTCTTTTCCAAAAACACTTTTCTCCTTTTTTTTGATTTTTAGGCCCAAAAATTTGGCAAACACTGGAAAACGGCGCCACCTTGTATCTGTTCTTTTTGTACTGCCTTCAGATAATCCATTCCTTTGTCGACGTTCTTGAATAAAACATGGATCGTTGACCACAGCTCTTGAACTCAACATTCTACCATGAAATCCACTTTTTCAACAAATTTGTATTTCATTGTCTTGCTTTGTTAACAATCACAGCATAATTGTCCACTTTGTCAACAAACACAATCACCTCAAAAATGCTTCAATGATGCCTTGAGGGATTTTTGCCCAACACAATCCATGGTGATCCAAGGTGAGTTCTACCTTTTCTTCTTGTGGTTTCTTCTTTGTTCAGTTTAGTTTCCTACCATGCTATCTTTCCATGTTATGAAGATTGATCTCCATCATTCTAATGGACTTTCTCTTATTTTTGGTGCAATTGTGGCACAATGTCCTTAGATGGATGTAATTTTCTTATGGGTGAGGTGATCAGAGATCTGTGTTCTAGTTCTATTCTCACATGAATAATGTTGACATCTTGAGGTAGGGGATTCATTGCTTCACTTTTATTTACGTGAAATTTTAAAGTTACCATGATTTAGATTTTTGGGTGGTGGTGGAATTAGACCTAATAAAGGATAAATTAGATTAACAAATTAATGGTTTATGGTTAGTGATCATATGTGTTTTTCCATCATGATAACAGTTTGCCTCATGATTTTATAGATAGTGTGCTATCTATGTTATGATTTTTTAACATGTTGGTTATGCTTGGATTAGCACGTTATTTTATAAAATTGGTTAATGAATGTAAAGTCGGTAATTTTATTAGTTGGATAAAGAACTTAAAGAGGCATTTTTAATGAAATCGTTGTTCTTGTAATCTGATGGTAATCAAATTGATGCATGATGAATGTTTAATTAATTTTTATAAAGAACATAAGTTATAATTCTTTTAGGGGATAATGATAAAAGTCATGTTAAATGTGAATTGTACTTCTTATAATTTTTTGAAATTGGAATTTATGTTAGGGAGTAGATTTATTGATGAATTAGGTTTCCCATAGTCGTAACATGTAATAATTTACTTGGTTAATTCAATATAGAATAAAACTAGTTATTTGATAAAGATAATTGTTTGGGGTCCGAGGGTTCCCATTTTCTTATAAAGACTAAAGGTCTTATATTTGGGGCTGAGTGATCCCATTTGAATATAAAGGCTAAATGCCTTATTTTAGGGCCAAGTTTTCCTATTGACTTTGTTGGTTGTTTGATACCTTCCATGTTGCTCTAGATGTGAGCCTTACTATATGATGTGATGTGAGTCTGGGATGACTGATGAGATATGGGCAGGGGGCCCAAGTTTGCGGTAGCAGTTGATGCCTGTAATCGCGAGATACATGGTGATATGAATGAGGGTTTCAGGGATGTCACTAGAGTTGATGGAACAGGTTGGATTTTGTCTTACTTGTTGTGCTGAAAACTATGATTCTTTCTTGTTTTTGAATTTTTTTAAAGGATGGATGGATAGGTTGATTATTTATTTTCATTCCTTTCCCCACTACTTGAGGAAAATGAGTGTTCTTGGTTATGCATATCTTGGTGGTAGCTTAGGATGTTTTTATAGAGTATCTGGAATTATGGAATGATAATAATGATTAATTAAATGTTTTAACCCATGAGGTTGTTTCTGGATGGAATGATGAAAAGATGTTAAATACTAAGAAACCATAGACTCAGTTGAATAATGTATGGAGGGCATGGGCTTCTCTTGAGGATAATAAAGTTTGGTTTAAATCAATGTTCACTAATGATTATTAATTTGGAATAATATTAATTAATATTTAATGAGTTAATTAATGAAATAAAATGATAAAAAATAAAGATGCAATTTAAATATAGCTTCTTAAATTATTATTCTTTTACAAGATATCTAGTCTTTAGCTGTGATAGTCGGGTGTCCAAGTGAAGATAACTATAGTTGAGCCTAGGACTAGGTTATTCCCATGGCATGGTTGTGATCTATATTATATCATGCATGATTTTTTATTTTAAATGCTATGCCACACATGTTACTTGGGAGACCAACACTGAGTGGACTCTATGAGAGTGTTTTCCCCAACATCTCGATGGCGAGGATGGATGGATACTACCCCCTCTACCCCCACTCTCTTCTCTTTATAGTATTATGTACTAGTATGCATGATGGTTAGATTTCCCCATATATGTGTGTAGAAGGATGTAATGTATTGTGGTCATTTCACACATGTATCTCTAGATATAGTATCCAAATGACTACTATAGGTATGACGTGTATGGGCTGTGATGGATTGAGGTATATTACATGGTTCATGAGATGTGATGACTTGAGGTATAATACCCAATGTATAATGAACACTATACGAGCTATGGTGGCTCCCCAAAACTACTTGGTTACTCTATGAAGATGTGGATGGGTTGATGAAATGACGTGATACACAAGATGCATGTTATGATACTTAGCCCATGTGCCTTTAGCATGGCTTCTTTTGGAGAGAGATGGCTCAGGGCGTACGACATTGGGGTAGAGCGGAAAACTAGTAGGGAAATTTTAGTGGGGTACCCTTGTTTTATTACTATAATATATGATCTATTGTATGTGATACATGGAAATAGATAGGCATGATGAGTTTGAGAACTTAGTATTCATGCTTAAGTACTGAGTTAGTTTCACTTATTGTTCATTGGGTTTTAATATGATTTATTTATCCTTTGTATGAAAAGCTCCATGGAGGATCCTACTGAGTATACATGTTATGTTCAACCTACATACATATAAAATATTTTCAGGCTAGTAAGAGTAGGTTGGAGATCGGGATGGATATTACCAGTTTGTGGTTTTGCAGGAGCTGTTTGGGATTCGTGGTTGTTTCCAAGTTTATCTTTTGGGTACTTGTAGTTTCCTTTCCAATTATTTTAGTCTTGTATGAAATTACATATATGTACTTGAGATTTATTTTATCTATCTGATTAGGAGTTTATTGATGTATCCGTCTTATCTATCTATCTTCTACATGTTCTCTTAGAGAGTAATGTCTTCAATTTGTATGTTTATTATGCCCTCAGTGATTATTGCCAACCCGTTGCCTATTGGAGGTGGGTTTTGGGTAGTCACTATCCTCCTTACCTCATTTCCATCCCAAGAGGGGTATATTTTGGGGAGGTATTATGAAAAAGTGGTATCGGAGGCTCATGTTGAAGGATAGGATGAATATTTGAGTTATACATAGGTGAAGACTACATGGGTTGGTAGGGAAATGGTGTTAACTAAGTTTAGTAAGTGATGTAAACATGATAAATCAGCTAACACACGAGTATTTATCCCCCCTATAATCTTATGCACAAACCTTTAAGTTTACCAAGAATACTAAACTAAGTGATACTGGTTGCGGGTTAGATACTTAGGAAAAGATCATGCATCATTCTTATTCATGACTATGTTTGAAATGGGTAGATCTTTAGATTAGGTTAAAACTTAAATAAATAAAATTAAAATTAATTAATTAATGTTAAATATTACATATTCTAGGTTTAGGAGTCTCTAACCATTTTTCTTTGGAAGGTATAGTTCCAGGCTGACGTCCTTATCAGGTTCGCGACAAAGAAGTTCAGTAGGATGTGCTAGCAGATCGTCGTAGAGTAGAGGACACCATTATCAAAAAATGGATAAGTACACTCCAAGAGTTTTAGCACTAGAGACTAAAAAAGTATGAAGGATCCATTTCAAACTCATTCACAAAGTAATTGTTAGTGGAGGTTGAGATAAATTTCAGTTTGATCCATGCTTAGAAGTAGCATTGAGTTTCGTTGTCCATGATGATGCTGCGTGGAGGAGTAAGTTAGTGGTAGATATTTTTCCTTGGGGATCGTGAGGAATTGGTGGTCTTGTTGGAGAAGTTCAAGGACCATTTCTGAATAGAGTTTATTTCTTTTACCGCGAAGGCGACCAGTCACCAGGAGCTACTTACCCATAGATATAGGAGTTCTAGTGTATGGGATTTTAGGATCTATTATAGGACTATTCTACGATATGATTCAGACCTATTTCTAGATGAGGATTACATGGAGAGGAATTTCATGGAGGATTTATGTTTAGAGATATAGTGCCCGGTCACCCCGTTTATGTTGTCGACATATCTCGAGGTGTTGGTAAGAGAAGAGGTTGTTGAGAGGATATTGGCCAGAACTAGATTTTCATGAGAGGAGAGTCATCAGGATTCCTTATAAAGTAGTTTCATGGTTCATGGCTCCCATTTTTCTAGGAAGAAGAGATTTCAGTCAGTCGGGGGTAGGTCCCAGTCCTCAACATCTCATTTCTTCAGGGTTGACGTCTCTCAGGCCTTTTACAAGGGATCACATGTGTGTTTTTCTTGTGGAGGCTAAAGTCATTAGTGATGAGAGTTCCCAAACTTTCTAAGTAAGTAGTGTGTTCCAGGTGTTCTGCTTCATGTTACTATATTGAGATAGTTTCAGCCGAGGTAACAACAAAAAGATTCTCTAGCTTGGGATCAATAGATAGGGGGTGGGATAGATCGAGGAAAACCTCAAGATGATCCTAATCCTTATAGAGTAGAGTTTGGTCATGGAGGTGGTCTCCATCAAGGTCATAGAGGCTATGGAGTGGGTCTCGATCAAATTTATGCTCTATAGTAGTCAGCACTGGGCAAATCAGACGTCGTTTGTGATACCCTTTGCTTGTTTTCTAGTTGGATTCATTCCTTATTTGATTTAGGAGGTACAAACTCATTCATATCACTCTCCATATTCCGTTCTTTGGGACTTGATGCAGAGAGACTTTTAGTTCCCTTGGAGTTGACTATGCCTGTTGGAGGTCGAGTTTATTTGTATAAAGTATGTAGAGACTATGAGCTAGTTATGGGGCGGTACCACTCTTAGGGAGACTTCTTATGTTTACAGATATAGACCTATGACATTATACTCGGTATGGATTGATTGTACTTGGTGTAGGCTATTATATATTGCTTCAGGAGATAGGTTGTGTTCTATGTTGCTGATGGAGAGACAATAATGTTCATTGCAAAGCAAGACCTTCAGATGGGTCAGGGGTCAGTTTCATCTTTGTCTTACTTGATGGAAAAATTGTTGTTGAGTTAATTAGAGGTATATCCATCAGCGTTTCTCAGGGATGTAGAAGAGTACCATAATGTATTTTATGAGGATTTTTTGGTGTTACCCCCATTGATGAGATATTGAATTTGGGGTAGAGCTACAACCAGACATTTCTACTATCTCTATGTATTTGTATAGGATGATTCCTTCTGAGTTCCTAGAGCCGTGAGTACATATCAATGATATATTATTGTGGAGTTTTGTTCTACTGAGTGTGTTACCTAGGGGTGCATCAGTTTTTTTCATGAAGAATACCGAATGTAACGACCTGAACTTTTATAAATGAAATCCCCTTTTTGAATAAATAAATACCTTGTTAACTAATATAGTTATAGAAAACACATGCAATACTTTGGTAATTTTGGACCATTATATGGTCTATCAATTTTAAAAGATCGATAATCATCATAATAGTTGATAATATATCCACTTTATAGTGACCATTAAGATTAATATATTAAGGGGTATGATAAAGTCCAATTTATGTGGATGAAATAAGTGATGACCTCAACCAGTAGGATTGTACCCTATAAAGATAATTTATCAAAGATTCTGTGAGAGATAATATCACTGGGATTTTCCCCTGATCAAGCCCAAACCATGATTCAATAACTAAATCATGAATGAAACTATTTATGGGAGAAGTTCAAGCTCATTAAGATTACGACCCAAATTATGTATGCTGAACAACCTTAAGAAAATCTCACCATCGCACACCTTACCCTTAGGGATTTCACAGATATAATAAAGGGCTTTTTATCTAGACCCTAACAATATGAATTTGTATAATTTATTTTAATAAAATAATGATTATATTTATCACTTTTTAATATTACTTTTTAAATGATTAAATAATTTGTTTGATAAAAATTAGATTTTGATATGATGAAAAACAAATTGTATTTTTGAGAAATATATAGTTTTAATCAAGACACAATTTTTAATGAATTCAAAATTTTTTAAAATAAATTATATTTTAATAAAATATTATTATTAAATAATGTTTATTAAATATAAATGATAATATATTTTAACGAAGTCAAAAATAATTTATATAAGGGTCAGAAAACTGTTTTTGTCAAAAAATCAGTTTTTTTTCAATAAATGTGGATTTTTTTTATGTAAAAGTGCAAATTCTCATTATTAGAGAATTATTAATATAAAATAAATATTATTTTTGAAATAATCATGTTGAAATTTGTAAGAACCCGGATCTTCGTTTCAGTTATGTTTTTCCTTTTTCTGGAGTTTTTAAGAAAAATGAACTTTTGGGAAGAAGTAAACGTCGTGTACTTTCTGAGTACATGCTGTGTACTCTTCTCCAGATCGAAGCCGTGTTCTGGCCATTCTTGGGCCACACACACGGTGTGTAGGGGTGACGCGGGGGCCGTTTTTAGCGGAGTACGGAAAAAACCACTACACGCCGTGTACTTTAAAAATACACACCGTGTACTTTTCTTTTTTTTACTAAACAGATCGGGGTCGCGGCTCATCGCGATATTCATCTTCTTCTAGGTTCCGTTCATCCGAGGGCAACCCGTACATCCAAATATTCGATGATCTCCCACCCCTTCGTCCGTTCTCCGATTCAGGCATGGTCGATTGCGTTGGAAGCGCAGCGGTAAGATCTTCCTTCTGCTTGAGCTTCGTTTTCTGATTCCTCTTCATTTCCGAGTTATTGTTGGTTGAGAATTTTGTGCGTTTTCTTAGATCTATGACATTCTAAGGGGAATCAATCATCTTGTTTCACATATATCGATCTCCTAGGATCGAGGTAGGTGGTTTGTACCTTTCTGTTGAAAGTCAATGAGTATTTTGTGAAAATTCCATAAATTCCCTTGGGCGGGGAATTGTGGGTTTCCTGTTTTCCCCCTGCTATTTGCCTGATTTGCTTGATTACTGTAGTAGAGGTTTATGCTTGTAAGTAGAGTAATTTATTTTGTGATCAAGATTCTTTTCCATGATAGTTTTTCCTGTTAGGAATTTTTCCAGTTGCCATGCCTAGCCGTAGGATAGTGGAACTACTACTTTATTACTGTTGATCCTTAGAATGGTTGCCAAGTAGTTCTTGAGGTTTACTTGGATGATACACACGCACTGAGCATGTTTATTTTCACTCAGGACTGTGAGAACCTAGAGTAGTAGACCAAAGGGAGAATTGACATAAGGGCTTCTCCAGGGTGTCTTTAAATTCGATGTGAGACCATAGGGGGAATTGATGATGAGTGCTTCCTCAGAGAGTTTGTAGATCCTCGACGCGGGCCACAGGGGGAATGAGACGTTGAGTGCTTCCCCAGAGAGCCTTTAGTACGATACGAGACTATAGGGGGAATTGACAGTGAGTGCTTCCTCAGAGAGTCTATTAATTATTGTACATGAACCAGAGGGGTGAGACTGTGTGTGCCTCCTAGAGGGTTTCTAGTACTTATAGGTTGAACCATAGGGGTTAGGCTATGAGAGCTACCTAGAGGGTTACCTTTTTCCTTCTTGTTGCTGGCTGTTTGCTTGTGTACTTCTTTTGTTAGAACTGTGGATTGTAGCTGCTTGTGTTCTTGTTTACTGCTTCTTGTTTATTACTTCCATGTATTCATTGACTATTAGGCACAGATATTTGGGTGACTTCCTACTGGGATTGTATCTCACACCCTGTTTGGGCCATGCTTTTGGGCCCAAGCAGACTATGTTGCTGCAGGTATAGATAAGGGCAAGCACCCTTCTACTTCAGGTTCTTGATTCACTGGAGTTGGAGAGCATGGAACCGAGCCGAGGATTGCGATGCTGAGGATTTTACTTTGTTTTTCTTTTGCACTTTGTTTTCAGTTGTACTTCAACACATTGGATTGTTTACTGCTTTCTATAGACATATGTACCATGTTGCATCATTATTGTTTTATATATTGCTTCTACTGTTCAGTTCAGTTGTGGTATGCTGTTTATTGTTTCCACTAATGTGTTTGGTTATTCTTCCACTTCATACCTTACCAAATGAGGGCATAGTTTCCCCACCGACTCACCAAGGCCCTCGCTGCTAGTCGGCAGCCTCTGGAGTTTGGGGAAACGCGCTTGAGGTCATGTGGCAAATCGGGTACGGGGCACCAGTGGAGGGGCTCCGGATTCAGGTCGTTACAAAGTGGTATCAGAGGAGTTATTTTCTCTTTCATTACATTTTGGAGAATTTATCCAGGGATAAGAAAAAATTGGTACTTAGTATTAAGTTGTGCTCGAGAGTAGCTAACCCGTGTACAGGGAAAGGCCATACTACCTCGTTAATTGCAGTTCTGGTTTTGAGATTTTATGGTTGATCTGATTTCACCTAGAGTGATTCAGATGACTTGTACTATTATTGTTTTGATATTTCGGTTCTATTTCTGTCGCAACCTGATGAGATGAGGGTATTCCATCTCATGCATCATATAGGAACTTGTAGAGATCACATTCCATGCATTCTTGCCATGCCATCTAAGGTGCGTTAGCGATTGCATGCTGTTGTGATAGACTTCGTGTAGATTATGCATGCTTTTGTGATAGATTCTTGATAGAATCACTACTGTTATGTTAGAGAGATGTTCATTTTCCCTTGTATGTGACTTTAGGAGATGCCAATCTTTGATTCGCGGGGAGTATGAGCCCTCATGAATCGGAATTTGGCACCTCTTTGCCTTGTTTTTAGTGTTTCTGGGGTTCTGTGCAGTTTCTGAGCTACTGCCCAGAAAAACCCATAATACACGGCATGTACTTTTTGGATACACACCGTGTAGTTTTCAGGCCGTGTCACTAACTTTGTGAGCAGAACACGGTGTCGTGGAAGTAACTTTAGGAACACACCGTGTATGGTAGGTACACGCAGTGTAGTAATGAGTCGTGTACTCGGCCGTGTCACTAAGAATAAGGGTTGGGGAAGCTCGAGTAGCACACGCCGTGCTGTATTGGAACACACCGTGTAGTCACTTACATTTACCCGACCGTATCACGAACAACACGGGTCAACGTGACCTTCTCTCAAACACGCCGTGTTGCTTTTGGAGCACGCCGTGTAGTCTTTCCAGGTACCCGGCCGTGTCATGAACAACACGGGATGGTTTCACCTTGCCTATACACGCCGTGTTTGTTCGGAGCATGCCATGTAAGGTTCAGCCGTGTAAATAGCCATGTGTTTCACAACACAGGCCGCTGAAGCCTTGTCCACTACATGTTGTGTCTGTAGGGAACACACCGTGTAGTCTCTGTTTAAGAAAAACCGTGTGGGTTAGCCATGTAAGGGACTCGGGCAGGGGAATAGTTTTCAAGTACACACCGTGTATGGATGCAACACGCCATGTAGTTTGAGGTTTACACGACTTGTAGGGAAAGAGTACACACCCATGTCAGTGGCTTAAGAAAACATGCCCTGTAGTTTTTATACACGTCGTGTAGTCGTGTTTTGTAAACTTGTGTGTTTTTCTTCTCCTGTTCCCATTTTGTACTCTTGTGTTTTTGTCCTTTCTTCTCTAATCTAAGGTTTTCTTTTGATCTTTCAAATCTATGCCTCCTAGACGTCCTCCGGTAGTACGTTTGTCGTCAGGTAGTGATCAGACGTCAGACAGGGCTGATCAGGGACTTCCTGCCGATCCTCTAGTCAGGCCAGCCTTGGTACCGGCTGTTATACCAGTTGCAGGCACTGACGCGCAGTTCAGGGAAGGTTTTATGAGGATGATGCAGATTTTCCAGGGAGCACCGCCTCCTACCACATCTATGGCAGATTTGACGCGAGTTTTCCAGCAGTAGCATCCTCCCACGTTCTCGAGAGAAGGAGGACCTCAGGCTGCAGAGTCATGACTGGAATCCATGCTGACTATCTTCGAGCATCCGGAGATGCCTCCAGAGATGCGGGTCAAGCTCACCACCTACATGCTCCGAGACTCCACCAAGAGGTGGTAAGACGTGATCTCACAGGCGGGTCAACAACAGGATATGGCTTAGGAGGAGTTCCAGCGTGTGTTCTATGACTACTTCTACCTAGAGACCCTGAGGGCCGACCGAGCCCGGGAGTTCATGAGCTTAGATCAAGGTACTCTTTCTATCATGGAGTATTCCTCTCGTTTCACCGAGCTGCAGCGTTTCACACCCCTCCAAGATGTGAGTGGGGTGTTCTTGGCAAGGAAGTTCGAGGATGGTCTCAGGCAGGAGATCCACTCATAGGTGAACATCTTCCAGCTGACTTCCATCACTTCCATCGTCAACGAGGCGCTGATTGCGGAGCACAATCTAAGAGACTCCGTAGCTGCAAGCCAAGGAGGTTTTGCTTCCAGAGCTAGTTTTCCTCCAGATTACAGTGAGAAGCGCCGTAGGGAGTCTACGCGTGGTGATTAGAGGAAGCGTGATGCATCGTCAGGAAGCCAGGTGACATGCTATTAGTGTGTCCGGTCAGGGAATTCGAGGCCGCAGTGCCAGAAGGACCCCATGGAGTGCTGATCTTGCGGAAAGTTGGGTCACCTTCAGCGTTTCTTCCAGGTTTCCTTACCAGCAGCAGGTGACCAAGGTTCTTCCATGACTCCTCATTCAGGAGCATCCCCACCAGTTTCTCACCAGTCGGGGAACTGGAGTTATTCCGGCCGTTCGGGCCGAGGTGGAGGTCGAGGCCGTGGTGGTCAGCCACCAGTCCCTCAGCACCAGCAGGGTGGTTCAGCTCAGAGTGGTCATCCAGGGGCGCATGGCCGCGGTATAGGCCAGCCTTTCACCATGGAGAAGGTTTATCCAGAGCAGGATCCCGACCCTTCTACAGTTCGAGGTACGGTTTTAGTAGCCTCAATTTTATCTTCATCTCTTTTCGAGACTGGTGCTACACATAGCTTTATCTCTGTTGCTACTGTGGAGAGCGTTGGGCTCTGTGTCTTTTCTTATGCCGACTCGTTGACACTAGACACACCTTTGGGGACGAGGACATCTAGTGTACGCCAGTGTAGAGAGTTCCCTCTCGAGGTTGTAGGGTATCGTTTCTTATGGAATCTCTATATCCTAGAGATGAAAGGCTATGATTTCATTCTCAGAATGGACTGGTTGGTTCCCTTCCAGGAAGTCGTCGACTGTTATCTCCGCAGGGTGAGTTTCATTTCACCAGAGGGTGAATCTATTCTTTATAGAGGCGAATGGGATGTTCAGGAGAGTCGAGTAGGACTCGAGCATTGTGGGCTAGGAAGGGCGACAACCCAGATTTCTAGTCTTTATCTGGATGATCAGGGGACTTCGCAACTAGAATTTCCTCCAGTGTTGGATCGTTTCAGGGACGTCTTTCCAGAGGAATTTTCAGGTTTGCCTCTGGAGAATGAGGTAGAATTTTCTATTGAGCTCATTCCAGGAGTAGCACCGGTGTCCATTCATCCTTATAGGATGTCTACACATGAGTTGCAGGAGCTCAAGAAGCAGTTGGAGGAGTTGCAGGCAAAGGGTTTCATCCAACCCAGTACTTCTCCTTGGGGTTCTCCTGTCCTGTTTGTGAAGAAGGAAGACGGTAACTTTCGGCTTTGCGTGGATTATCGGAAGCTGAACCAGTTGACGGTTATGAACCGATATCCCTTACCGAGGATCGATGACCTCCTTGATCAGCTTTGATGATCCCGGGTGTTCTCAAAGATCTATTTGAGGTCTGGTTATCATCAGTTGCATGTTAGACCATCAGATATACCACTGACAGCCTTCAGGAGCAGGAATGGTCTATACGAGTATACAGTCATGCCGTTCGGTCTCACGAATGTACCTGCAGTTTTCATGGAACTGATGAACCGAGTGTTCCATCCTTACTTGGATTCCTTCATCGTGGTCTTCGTGGACGATATCTTGGTGCACTCTCACACTCGACACGACCATGCCACACATCTTGAGATCATTCTGAGTACACTGAGAGAGAATCAAATTTATGATAAACTCTCGAAGTGCCACTTTTGGATGGATCAGATTCACTTTTTGGGTCATGTCATCTCAAAGGCAGGAGTATCTGTGGACCCAGAGAAAGTGAGAGCTTTAGTTTCCTGGGAGCAGCCGAAGAACGTTTTTGAGGTACGGAGTTTTCTAGGGCTGGCTGGATACTACATATGCTTCATTCAGGACTTCTGACGCCTAGTAGCACCTTTGACAGGTCCGACCAAGAAGGGGGAAAAGTTTGTATGGTCATATTCTTATGAGTCAGCCTTTCAGGAGCTGAAGGGAAGATTGATGTCAGCACCGATACTAGTCTTTCCAGAGCCAGGCAAGAGCTACACTATTTATTGTGATGCTTCAGGTATCGGGCTGGGTGTCGTGCTTATGTAGGGAGATGGAGTCATTGCGTACGGGTCTCAGCAGTTGAGGCCACATGAGAGGAACTACCCTACACACGATTTGGAGTTAGTAGTTGTTGTTCATGCCTTATGCTATTGGAGACACTATCTTCTAGGAGAGCACTTTGTGGTCTTCACCGACCACAAAAGTCTCAAGTATATCTTCACTCAGCGTGATCTGAATCTGAGACAGTGCAGGTGGGTCGAGTATCTTCAGTCTTAAGATTTTGAGCTCGCCTATATGCCAGGAAAGGGCAACGCAGTGATAGATGCGTTGAGAAGGAGGACTCAGATTCAGGCAGTTCATGA
Source organism: Viscum album (assembly GCA_963277665.1). NCBI lineage: Eukaryota > Viridiplantae > Streptophyta > Magnoliopsida > Santalales > Viscaceae > Viscum > Viscum album. The sequence continues at coordinate 189,201,944 of OY728166.1, forward strand.
GGCCAGCAGTGAGTGGCAGCTTATGGCTCTGTTCTCTGAGATGCATCTGGAGGTGCACGACAGACATGGATAGACTTTCCTATCTTCTGTAGCTATTACCTCGACACTACTCGATCGGGTACGGATGAGGCAGTTATCAGACTCAGAAGGCTTAGTCCTACGGGAGAGTGTGTCAGGAGAGGACCCTCTTCCTGGATGGAAAATGGGCTAGGATGAGATCTTGCGCTTCCAGGGATGCGTATGGGTTCCAGCAGACATACGTGAGGAGATGATGCAATATTTTCATTCCTCAGTTTGGGCAGTTCATCCTGGCGTCACCAAGATGTATCAGGATCTTCATCACCAGTACTGGTGTCCAGGTATGAAGAAGGAGGTTTCTTGTTTTGTCTTGCGGTGTTCTACTTGTCAGCAGGTGAAGATGGAGCACCGGCGGCTAGCAGGCCTTTTACAGCAGTTACCCATTCCAGAGTGGAAGTGGAACGATGTTGTGATGGACTTCGTGACTAGGTTACCGAGGTCACCTCGAGGGAACGATGCTGTTTGGGTTGTTTTCGACAGGCTCACGAATGTTTCTCACTTCTTGCTGATCAAAGAGACCTTCAGTGTCAACGATTTGGGACTACTTTACATCAGAGAGATCATTCGTCTGCATGGAGTTCCATGCTCTATTGTTTCAAATAGGGACGTGTGCTTTACCTCTCAGTTCTGGCAGGGACTTCAGAGGGCCTTGGGTACACAGGTACTTTTGAGTACAACATACCATCCCCAGACTGATGTCCAGTCCGAGCGCATGATCCAGGTGCTTGAGGATATGCTCCGAGATTTTATCCTAGAATTTGGCGGTTATTGGGAGAAGCATATCCCTCTGGTGGAGTTCGCCTACAAAAAAAGTTTCCAGGAAACCATTCAGATGGCACCTTATGAGGCCTTGTACGGTAGGCCATGCCGATCACCCTTATGCTGGCTGGAGGCAGGAGAGGCAGCTTTGCTGGGACCTCATATTGTTCAGGAGATTTCAGAGCAGATAGAGCTGATTCAGAAGCGAATGGCTACAACACAGTCTCGACATAAGTCTTATGATGATCAACAGAGATGACCTCTGGAGTTTGAGGTCGGAGATCAGGTTTTCCTGCGTGTCACACCGCGGTTGGGACACAAGAGGATTCAGAAACAGGGAAAGCCTTCACCACGGTACGTCGGGCCGTTTGAGGTCTTGGAGAGAGTGGGTCCGGTTGCCTATCAGTTGGAGCTACCTCAGAGGTACCTAGCCATGCACGACGTCTTCCACGTCTCTCAGCTCTGACGTTACTTTTCGGACCCATCTCATGTATTTCATCCTGAGGAGGTTGAACTTGAAGCGAATGCGTCATTCAAGGAGCATCCTATCCGAATTATTGATCACAGTACAAGGGTTCTCCACGGGCGGTCTGTTCCTCTGGTATGGGTGCTATGGCAGCACGGGCGAGTACAATACGAGAATTGGGAAAAGGAGGCTGATGTACGATCGCAGTGGCCAGAGTTGTTCGGGGATCCTTCTTCTACGCCACGATAGGTAAATTCGGGGACAAATTTCTTTAATGGGGAAAGTTTGTAAGAACCCAGATCTTCGTTTCAGGTATGTTTTTCCTTTTTTTGGAGTTTTTAATAAAAATAAACTTTCTGGAAATTTTCGAAGTACACGCCATGTACTTTATGAGTACACGCCATGTACTCTTCTCCGGATCGAAGTCATGTGCTGGCCATGCCTGGGCCACACACACGGTGTGTAGGGGTGACGTGGGGGCCATTTTTAGAGGAGTATGGTAAAACCCACTACACGCCGTGTACTTTAAAAATACACACCGTGTACTTTTCCTTTTTTTTACTAAACGGACCGGGGTCGCGCCTCATCGCGATATTAATCTTCTTCTAGGTTCTGTTCGTCCGAGAGAAACCTGTACGACCGAATCTTCGACGAGATCCCGCCCCTTCGTCCGTTCTCTGATTCAGGCACAGTTGATTGCGTTGGAAGCTTAGCGGTAAGATCTTCCTTCTGCTCGAGCTTCGTTTTCTGATTCCTCTTCATTTCTGAGTTATCGTAGGTTGAGAATTTTGTGCGTTTTCTCAGATCTACGATGTTCTAAGGGGAATCAATCGTCATGTTTCACATATATCAATCTCCTAGGATTGAGGTAGGTGGTTTGTGCCTTTCTGTTGAAAGTTGATGAGTATTTTGTGCAAATTCCCCAAATTCCCTTGGGTGGGGAATTGTGGGTTTCCTGTTTTCCCCCTGCTATTTGCCTACTTTTCTTGATTGTTGTAGTAGAGGTTTATGCTTGTAAGTAGAGTAATTTATTTTGTGATCAGGATGCTTTTCCATGATTGTTCTGCCTGTTAGGCATTTTTCTAGTTGCCATGCCTAGCCGTAGGATAGTGAAACTGCTAATTTATTACTGTTGATCCTTAGAATGGTAGCCAAGTAGTTATTGAGGTTTACTTGGATGATACACGTGCACTGAGCATGTTTATTTTCACTCAGGACTGTGAGAACCTAGAGTAGTAGTCCAAAGGGAGAATTGACTTAAGGGATTATCCAGAGTTTCTTTAAATTTGATGTGAGACCTTATGGGGAATTGACGATGAGTGCTTCCTTAGAGAGTCTGTAGATCCTCGACGCAGGCCACAGGGGGAATGAGACATTGAGTGCTTCCCTAGAGAGCCTTTAGTACGATACGAGACTATAGGGGGAATTGACAGTGAGTGCTTCCTCAGAGATTCTATTAATTCTTGTAGCCGAACCAGAGGGGTGAGACTGTGTGTGCCTCCTCGGCCGTGTCACGAACAACACGGGACGGTGTCACCTTGCCTATACACGCCGTGTTTTTTTGGAGCACGCCGTGTAAGGTTCATCCATGTAAATGGCCATGTGTTTCACAACACAGGCCGCCGAAGCCTTGTCCACTACATGCCGTGTCTGTAGGGAACACGCCCTGTAGTCTCTGTTTAAGAAAAACTGTGTGGGATAGCCGTGTATGGGACTCAGGAAGGGGAATAGTTTTCAAGTACATTCCGTGTGTGGATGCAACACGCCGTGTAGTTTGAGGTTTACATGACTTGTAGGGAAATATTAGACACCCATGTCAGTGGCTTAATAAAACACGCACTGTAGTTTTTATACACGCCGTGTAGTGGTGTTTTGTAAACTTGTGTGTTTTTCTTCCCCTGTTCCGATTTTACACTCTTGTGTTTCTATCCTTTATTATCTAATCTAAGGTGTACTTTTGATATTTCAGAGATATGCATCCTAGACGTCCTCCGGTCGTACGTCTGTCCTCAGGTAGTGATCAGACGCCAGACAGGGCTGATCAGGGACTTCCTGCCAATCCTCTAGTCGGGCCAGCCTTGGCACCGGATGTTATACCAGTGGAAAGTGCTGACATGCAGTTCAGGGAAGGTTTTCTGAGGATGATGCAGACCTTCCAGGGAGCGTCGCCTCCTGCCACGTCTATGGAAGATTTGACGTGGGTTTTCCAGCAGCAACATCCTCCCACGTTCTCGAGAGAAGGAGGACCTCAGGCTGTAGAGTCATGGATGGAAGCCATGCTGACTATCTTCGAGCATCTTGATACGCCTCTAGAGAGGCAGGTCTAGATCGCCACCTACATGCTCTAAGACTCCACCAAGAGGTAATGGGACGTGATCTCACAGGCGGGTCAACAGTAGGCTATGGCTTAGGAGGAGTTCCAGCGCATGTTCTATGGCTACTTCTACCCAGAGACCCTGAGGGCCGACCGAGCCCGGGAGTTCATGATCTTAGATTAGGGTACTCTTTCTGTCATGCAGTATTCCTCTTGTTTCACCGAGATGAAATATTTCACACCCATCCAAGATGGGAGTGGGGTGTTCTTGGAAAGGAAGTTCGAGGATGGTCTCAGGCGGGAGATCCGCTCACATGTGAACATCTTCCAGCTGACTTCCATCACTTCCATCGTCAACCAGGCGCTGATTGCGGAGCGCAATCTGAGAGACTCCGGAGCTGCGAGCCAGGGAGGTTCTGCTTCCAGAGCTAGTTTTCCTCCAGATGATAGCAAGAAGCGCCGTAGGGAGTCTACGCGTGGTGATTAGAGGAAGCGTGATGCATCGTCAGCCAGCCAGATGACATGCTATCAGTGTGTCTAGTCAGGGCACACGAGGCCGCAGTGCCAGAGGGACCCCGTGGAGTTCCGATCTTGTGGCAATTTGGTTCACCTTCAACGTTTCTGCCAGGTTTCCTTACCAACAACAGGTGACCAGGGTTCTTCCATGACTCCTCATTCAGGAGCAGCCCCACTAGTTTCTCACCAATCGGGGAATTGGAGTTATTTCAGCAGTTCAGGCTGAGGTGGAGGTTGAGGCCATGGCGGTCAGCCACCAGTCCCTCAGCACCAGTAGTGTGGTTCAGCTCAGAGTGGTCATCCAGGGGCGCAGGGTCGCGGTATAGGCCAGTTTTTCTCCGTGGAGCAGGTTTATCCAGAGCAGGATCCTGACCCTTCTACAGTTCGAGGTACGGTTTTAGTAGCCTCGGTTTTATCTTCATCTCTTTTAGATACTGGTGATATGAATAGATTTATCTCTGTTGCTGCTGTGGAGAGCGTTGGGATCTGTGTCTTTTCTTCTGCTGACTCATTGACACTAGACACACCTTTAGGGACGAGGACATCTAGTGTACGCCAGTGTAGAGAGTGCCCTATCAAGGTTGCAGGGTATCGTTTCTTATGGGATCTCTATTTACTAGATATGATAGGCTATGATGTCATTCTCAGAATGGACTAGTTGGTTCCCTTCTAGGCAGTCGTCGACTGTTATCACCGCAGGGTGAGTTTCATTTCACTAGAGGGTGAATCTTTTCTTCATAGAGGCGAATGGGATGTTCAGGAAAGTCGAGTAGGACTCGAGCATCATGGGATAGGAAGGGTGACAACCCAGATTTCTAGTATTTATCTGGATGATCAGGGGACTTCGCAACTAGACTTTCCTCCAGTGGTGGATCGTTTCAGGGACATCTTTCCAGAGGACTTTTCGGGTTTGCCTCTGAAGCGTAAGGTAGAATTTTCTATTGAGCTCGTGCTAGGAGTATCACCGATGTCCATTCCTCCTTATAGGATGGCTACACCTGAGTTGCAGGAGCTCAAGAAGCAGTTGGAGGATTTTCAGGAAAAGGGTTTCATCCAAACCAACACTTCTCCTTGGGGTTCGCCTATTCTGTTTGCGAAGAAGGCAGACGGTACCCTTCGGCTTTGTGTGGATTATCGGAAGCTGAACCAGTTGATGGTTAAGAACCGATATCCCTTACCGAGGATCTATGAACTCTTTGATCAGCTTCAAGTATCCCAGGTGTTGTCGAAGATCGATTTGAGGTCCGGTTATCATCAGTTGTATGTTAGACCATCAGACATACCGCTGACAGCCTTCAGGAGCAGGTACGGTCTATATGAGTATACATTCATGTCGTTCGGTCTCACAAACACACCTACAGTTTTCATGGCACTGATGAACTGAGTGTTCAATCCTTACTTGGATTCCTTCGTCGTGGTCTTTGTGGACGATATCTTGGTACACTCTCACACTCGACACGACCATTACACACATATTGAGATCGTTCTGAGTACACTAAGAGATCATTAGATTTATGCTAAACTCTCAAAGTGCCACTTTTGGATGGATCAGATTCACTTTTTGGGTCACGTCATCTCAGAGGCAGGAGTATCTGTGGACCCAGAGAAAGTGAGAGCTGTAGTTTCTTGGGAGCAGCTGAAGAACGTTTTTGAGGTACTGAGTTTTCTAGGGCTGGCTAAATACTACAGACGCTTCATTAAGGACTTCTCATGCCTATCAGCACCTTTGATAGGTCTGACCAAGAATGGGGTGATATTCTTATGGTCATATTCTTGTGAGTCAGCCTTTCAGGAGCTGAAGGGAAGATTGACGTCAGCACCGATACTAGTCTTGCCAGAGCTAGGCATGAGCTACAATGTTTATTGTGATGCTTCAGGTATCGGGCTAGGTGCTGTGATTATGTAGGGAGATGGAGTCGTTGTGTACAGGTGTCGGCAGTTGAGGCCACATGAGAGGAACTTCCCTACGCACGATCTAGAGTTGGCATCTGTTGTTCATGCCTTATGCTTTTGGAGACACTATCTTCTAGGAGAGCACTTTGTGGTCTTCACCGACCAAAAAAGTCTCAAGTATATCTTCACTCAGCGTGATCTGAATCTGAGATAGCACAGGTGGGTCGAGTATCTTCAGTCTTTTGATTTTGAGCTTGCCTATATGCCGGTAAAGGGCAATGCAGTGGAAGATGCGTTGAGTAGGAGGACTCAGATTCAGGTAGTTCATGAAGCCAGTAGTGAGTGGAAGCTTATGGCTCTGTTCTCTGAGATGTATCTGGAGGTGCACAACAGACAGGGATAGACTTTCCTATCTTCTGTAGCTGTTACCTCGACACTACTCGATTGGGTACAGATGAGGCAGCTATCAGAATCAGAAGGCTTAGTCCTGCGGGAGAGTGTGTCAGGAGAGGACCCTCTTCCTGGATGGACAGTGGGCGAGGATGAGATCTTGTGATTCCAAGTATGCGTATGGGTGCCAACAGACATACATGAGGATTTGATGCGAGATTTTCATTCCTCAGTTTGGGCAGTTCATCCTGGAATCACCAAGATGTATCAGGATCTTCATCGACAGTACTGGTGTCCAGGTATGAAGAAGGAGGTTGCTGGTTTCGTCTTGCGGTTTTCTACTTGTCAGCAGGTGAAGGCGGAGCACCAGCGGCTAGCAGGCCTTTTACAGCAGTTACCCATTCCAGAGTATAAGTGGAATGATGTTGCGATGGAATTCGTGACCGAGTTGCTGAGTTCACCTCGAGGGAACGATGCTGTTTGGGTTGTCGTCGATAGGCTCACGAAGGTTGCTCACTTCTTGCCAATCAAAGAGACCTTCAGTGTCGAAGATCTGGGATGACTTTAAATCAGAGAGATCATTTTTCTGCATGGAGTTCCACGCTCTATTGTTTCAGACAGGGACGTGCGCTTTACCTCTTGGTTCTGGCTGGGACTTTAGAGGGCCTTGGGTACACAGGTACTTTTGAGTACAACATACCATCCCCAGACTGATGGCTAGTCCGAGCGCACGATCCAGGTGCTTGAGGATATGCTCCAAACTTGCATCCTAGACTTTGGCGGTTCTTGGGAGAAGCATATCACTCTGGTGGAGTTCGCCTACAAAAAAAGTTTCCAGGCGACCATTCAGATGGAACCTTATGAGGCCTTGTACGGTAGGCCATGCCGATCACCCTTATGCTGGCTGGAGGCAGGAGAGACAGCTTTTCTAGGACCTTGTCTTGTTCAGGAGACTTCAGAGCATATAGAGCTGATTCAGAAGCGAATGGATACAGCACAGTCTCGAAAGAATTCTTATGCTGATCAGTGGAGACAACCTCTGGAGTTTGAGGTTGGAGATCAGGTTTTCCTACATGTTGCACCGAGGTTGGGACACAAGAGGATTCAGAGACAGGGCAAGCTTTCACCGTGGTACTTCAGGCCGTTTGAGGTCTTGGAGAGAGTTGGGCCGGTCGCCTATCGGTTGCAGCTGCCTCAGAGGTACCGGGCCATGCACAACTTCTTCCACGTCTCTCAGCTCCGATGTTACTTTTCAGACCCGTCTCATGTCTTTCAGCCAGAGGAGGTTGAACTTGAAGCGGATGTGTCGTTTGAGGAGCATCCTATCCGAATTATCGATCGCAGTACGAAGGTTCCCCACGGGCGGTCTATTCCTCTGGTACAGGTGCTATGGTAGCACAAGCGAGTACAGGACGAGACTTGGGAAAGGGAAGCCGATGTACGATCGCAGTGGCTGGAGTTGTTCAAGGATCCTTCTTCTACACCACGTTAGGGAAATTCGGGGACAAATTTCTTTAATGGGGGAAGTTTGTAAGAACCCAGATCTTCGTTTCAGGTATGTTTTTCTTTTTTTTTATGGAGTTTTTAAGAAAAATTAACTTTCTGGAAATTTTCTAAGTACACGCCGTGTACTTTCTGAGTACACGCCGTGTAATCTTCTTCGGCTCCAAGCCATGTGTTGGTCATGCCCGGGCCACACACACGGTGTGTAGGGGTGACGTGGGGGCTGTTTTTAGCGGAGTACGAAAAAACCCACTACACGCCGTGTACTTTAAAAATACACGCCGTGTACTTTTCTTTTTTTTACTAAATGGATCGGGGTCGTGCCTCATCATGATATTCATCTTCTTCTAGGTTCCGTTCGTCCGAGAGTGACCCGTACGGCAGAATATTTGAAGAGATCTCTCCCCTTCGTCCATTCTCCGATTCAGGCATGGTCGATTGCGTTGGAAGCGCAGTGGTAAGATCTTCCTTCTGCTTGAGCTTCGTTTTCTGATTCCTCTTCGTTTCTGAGTTATCGTGGGTTGGGAGTTTTGTTCGTTTTCTTAGATATACGACATTATAAGGGGAATCAATCATCGTGTTTCACATATATCGATATCCTAGGATCAAGGTAGGCGGTTTTTGACTTTTTGTTGAAAGTCGATGAGTATTTTGTGCAAATTCCATAAATTCCCTTGGGCGGGGAATTGTGGGTTTCCTGTTTTACCCCTGCTGTTTTCCTGCTTTGCTTGATTGCTGTAGTAGAGGTTTATGCTTGTAAGTAGAGTAATTTATTTTTTGCTCAAGATTCTTTACCATGATTTTTCTGTCTGTTAGGCGTTTTTCTAGTTTCCATGCCTAGCCACAAGATAATGGAACTGCTACTTTATTACTGTTGAGACTTAGAATGGTAGCCAAGTAGTTCTTGAGGTTTACTTGGATGATACACGCGTGCTGAGAATGTTTATTTTCACTCAGGATTGTGAGAACCTAGAGTAGTAGACCAAAGGGAGAATTGACGTAAGGGCTTCTCTAGAGTGTCTTTAAATTCGATGCGAGACCACAGGGGGAATTGACGATGAGTTATTCCTCAGAGAGTCTGTAGATCCTCGACGCGGGCCATAGGGGGAATGAGATGTTGAGTGCTTTCCCAGAGATCCTTTAGTATGATACGAGACTATAGGGGGAATTGACAGTGAGTGCTTCCTCATAGAGTCTATTAATTCTTGTAGCTGAACCAGAGGAGTGAGACTGTGTGTGCCTCCTAGAGGGTTGATAGTACTTATAGGTTGAACCATAGGGGTTAGGTTGTGAGAGATAACCAGAGGGTTACCTTTTTCCTTCTTTTTGCTGGCTATTTTCTTGTGTACTTATTTTGTTAGAACTGTGGATTGTAGCTTCTTGTGTTCTTGTTTACTGCTTCTTGTTTATTACTGCCATGTATTCATTGACTGTTAGGCACAGATCTTTGGGTGATTTCCTACAGGGATTGTATCTCACACCCTGTTTGGGACATACTTTTGGGCCCAAAAAGACTATGTTGCTACAGGTATAGATAAGGGAAAGCGCCCTTCTACTTCGGGTTCTTGATTTACTGGAGCTGGAGAGCATGGGACTGAGCCGAGGCTTGCGATGCTGAGGAGTTTACTTTGTTTTTATTTTGCACTTTGTTTTCAGTTTTACTTCATCACGTTGTCTTGTTTACTGCTTTCCATAGACATATGTACCATGTTGCATCATTATTGTTTTATATATTGCTTCCGCTGTTCAGTTCAGTTGTGGTATGCTATTTATTGTTTCCACTAATGTGTTAGGTTATTCTTCCGCTGTATACCTTACCAAATGAGGGCATAGTTTCCCCACTGACTCACCAAGGCCCTCGCTACTAGTCGACAGCCTCTGGCGTTTGGGGAAATGCGCTTGAGGTCATATGGAGAACCGGGTACGGGGAACCAGTGGAGGGATTCCAGATTCGGGTCGTTACAAAATTATCCATCAGTGATTTTTTCATAATTTTTTGAGAACAAAATTTTTGGGTCAAAATTAAATATGGTATAAATATATAGTGTGTATTATGACATCATAATGAACCAAAAGTGATGTAATATATGCCATAAAATGTATCCACGACCAAATATATATTTTACATTTAAAATAATGTATTTTTTAGGTTTTTTGATTAATTTTATAAACCCTTAATGAATCCTTGAAAACCTATATTATATTTTAAGGTTTAAAATCAATTATTTATAAACATGAGTCACTTACACATCACCGATTACATTATTTTTATGATCCTAATTCATAAACTTGTATAATAATTAAAAACACTTCAATTTGGTAGAAACCATGAGAAAAAACCATGGAAAGTTTTGTGGTTATTATTACTTTATCATATAGAGTCCAAAACCAAAGTTTGAAAATTAATAAAGAACTCTCCTCCCTTTTGCTGTATAAATACACAAAAACTCCCATTTCTTTTCCTAAAAACACTTATATCATGAAATTAATCTACCATTACTTATCTAGATCCCTCATAATGTGTCCCCAATCTCTTAATTAGTTCCTTCCAAGCTTTTGGAAACACCCTCTTAAGGTAAGAGATCCTCTCCTTCTCCTCTTTATTCAAGAACCTCCTTTATATTATGCCCTTTGTTTTCCCATTGTTCATGTTGGGATATAATTTCACACATACCTCTTACTAAACTTATGATTTAAAAGTGATGATATACCCATTTCACTTACATTAATTCATCCCATGAACCTTTACATAGCCCCATTATGTTGTTTGAATTATCCTATGATTTTTTGATGCCAAACATTTTTTTTGTGAATACCCATTCTTATTTTCAATAAAGAGAATTTACCTAGATGTACCTATCCTTAATTCATTGGTGACTTAATTTATGTAACCCACACTCCTTTATTGTGATATTAGAATTGATGAAAATAATCTTTATGTTCGATTATTCACATGGCACACTTATGCATGTATATGATATGAAAATGATGGGTGAATCCAGATAGTGCTCCAATGCATTGGGTAATGTTTTTGTCTCATGATACATCATTTATGGGATTAGGGAGTAAACTTAATCCATTATGGGACATTTTCCACCATGTTATGATGTCTTGGTAGTTATCCTTGACCTATTTTTATGATGTCATGTTTAATGTTGTCACCACATTCCCATGTTGCCTTTATGATATCATATTATATCATGACTTATTGTTAAAGATTATGATTATCAATCCTCTTATGTTTCCTTGATATTCCTTTTTACTCACATGTTATACTTTACCTTATTCCATCCTTTTTTTTATTTCTTTACTAGGATTTATAGCTTACCCATTTCTTATGTATGTCTCTAGGTTATCCCGTGCAGTTTTCAAAGAGCAATGGAATTTTAGGAGCATGTTAAGGAAATTTTCAATAATACTATTTTATCCATGTATCAAGTTGATATGATATGTAACTAATTTCTCAAAGACACTAGGCTTCATGATATTTTAGGACTATATAATGTGTACCCTTATGTAATAAATCATAAAACAAAGTGAATTAAATATATGGGTTGTCATAGTGGCCAAACTCTCATTTTATAAAAAAAAGATATGGGTTGTCATAGTTGGTATCAATGAAAAATCTAGTTATTTTTAGGATTAATATTATAACAATCTAGTAAAAGCCTTAGGGATAAGACTAAACATAGGAAAACATACCTAAATTTTGGTAAAGTTTAGATTAAGTGATTTCCAAGAAAATATATCCTTGTTTAGTTGTTACAAGTGGATGTGGCTCTGGAACATATGTACATAGGGGTAATAACCCCGAAAAGGGTACATTGATCTGAACTCAAACGTTACCTGGTTCACAAAAAATGGGCCTTACTGCACACTTGGTTTGATATTATTGAGGGATATTCTTTGGAAAATTCACAAGCTCCTTATGAACCATTATTAAGGGAATAAAAATGACCCTAAGATTTTATATTAGGAAATAACTCATGGATTACTTAGATTGAAAACTATAAATTAATATGTTATGGAATAAATTTAATTTATGATTTATCCATTTAATGTTTATGGATTTACATTTATGTGTTTAATAGTTTAAAAAATTTCATCCCTAACTATATGAAGAAAATGATTAGAACCAGAATAAAATAGTGAAAGGAGGGTTTATCATCCATGGTTTTATGAATTCTTTCATATCACACAAGTATAGTAAAACTATTCAAACATCACCTCAAAATGTGGAAGTTGAGTTATCAGTGAAGACGGTGAATGATTCAATTATTGCATCCCAAGAATATAACTCATCCCCTATCAAAATTTATGGGATAAACTTCATATTGAACCTTATGATACTTCCTTTAGTAGAATTAAATGATATTCTAGGAATGGATTGACTTTCCTTATATAGAGACAACATAAATTTCCGAGAGAAGGAAATCACCCTTCCTATCGTGAATCACCCTTCGATTTTATACAAGTGAAAGGAGGAGGATGGATCTTCTTTGGTACCAACTTATAAAACATGGATATTATTTCCTTGATATCAAGAGTATCTAGCTCAAATTATTGAATCTAAGGAAAATATCATCCTTGAAGACATGGCCATTGTGAGGGAATACAATGATGTGTTTCTTGAAGAATTGATTGGTCTTCCTCCTAATTGGGAGGTTGAATTTTCAATCGATCTTATACCCGAAGCTTTACCAATACCCAATACTCCATATAGAATGGTTTCTATTGAACTTGAGGATATAGAGAAGAAACTATAGGAGAATTTGGATAAAGGGTTTATATGACCAAGTGCTTCACCGTGGGTCCTCTTTGTCAATAATAAGGACGGGTCAGTGCACCTTTGTATTGATTATCATGAGCTCAACAAGATCATGATAAATAACAAGTATCCTCTATCATATATTGATAACTTGTTTGATCAGATATATAGAGACCAATAATTCTCTTAGGTGGATCTTTAGTCGAGATATTATCAAGTAAAGGTGAATAAGGAGGATATCCTCAAGGCTGTTTTTCATGAAAGGTATGAGCATTATGAGTTTATAGTGATTCCATTTAGACTCACTAATTCTCCAAAAATATTTATGGACATGATGAATAGATTATTTAGAGATTACCTTGATAATTTTTTGGTCGTATTTATAGACGATATTCTCATGTACTCTAAATGAAAGGAGGAACATGAGGAGCATTTGAATTCTATACTGAAGACTTTGTGAAAGGAAAATTTATTTATGAATTACAATAAATGTGAGTTTTGGTTGGGGAAAGTAAATTTCTTGTGACATGTTATCACCACTAAATGGATATATGTGTATACTTAAAAAATTAAGGCAATTAACGGATGGAAAAATCCAACATCTATGATGGAAATCCAAATATCCCTTGGATTAGCTGGGTACTATCATCGATTTGTGAGAAACTTATCATGATTGTGAATCCCACTAACCAGGATTACTTAGAAGGGAGTCAAGTTTTTTTAGATTGATGAATGTGAATAAAGTTTTAAAGAGAAGAAGAGGAGGCTAATCATTACACCTGTTCTCACATTAACCACTAGTAAGGAAGGATTTGTGATATAAAAAAATGAATCCAAAAAGGGTTTGGGTTGTGTACTCATTCAAGATGAAAAAATGATAGCCTACAAATCCCTCTAACTAAAGATCCATGAGAAACAAATACCCAACTAATGATCTATAATTGGTTGCAGTGATCTTCGCATTGAAGATATGATGAAATTACATCTATGAAGAAAAATGAAAACTATATACGGATCATAAAAGATTCAAGTATATGTTCACAAAAAAGGAGGATAATATGTTCCAAAAAAGGTGGTTAAAGATAATCAAGGATTATGATTATTCAATCCATTACCATCTTGGAAAGGTGAACAAAGTAGCAAATGCTCTGAGTAGAAAGGATCCTGCAACCCTATCAATGATGAGGATTGAAAGAGATCCAATCTTCTTAGGCATGAAAAGTATGTACATATTACTAATAATAGGATCTTCATCCTAAGTTACTAAAATAACTACTCAACAATCTATTCTTGAGTGGTCAATGAATCCTATAAAGATGATAAGTTGTTATAGAAGAAGGTAGTGAATATTATGAAGTTTAAATTTTCTAAAGACAGAGTTATAGGGTTTGGAACCTAGATATGTGTCCCATAAAAAACGGAACTTAAGAGGGAACTTTTGGATGATGCACATTGATCATCCTTCTCAATTCATCTAAGAAACACTAAGATTTATAGAAATTTGAAGTAAAACTTCTGGCGAGATAACATGAAGAGAAAGATTGCAGAGTTTGTATCTTTATGTTTGGTATGCCAACAAGTCATCTCTGAACAAAAAAAGTCTAAGGATATGATAAAATCATTACCCATAATAGCATGGAAATGGGAAAACATAACCATGAATTTCATCATAGGACTCCCCGAGACCCCTAAAGGAAATAATTCCATCTAGGTGTTATTCTATTGTTTTACAAAGTTGGTACATTTCATTTATATCAAGGAAGATTTCTATCTTGACCACCTTTCCAAGATATACATAAGGGAAGTGGTAAGACTATATGGAGTTCCACTCTCTATTGTATCTATTCAAGATCTGAGGTTTACATTGAGGTTTTGGAGAATCCTTCCATAAGCATTGGATACAGAACTGAGATTCAGTACCACTTATCACCCTTTGATGGTTAGTTAGTTTGAAAGAACCATTAAAAATCTAGAGGATATTATAAGATCATGATCAATGGATTTCCAAGTATTATGGGACTAACACCTTCCCCTAGTGGAGTTCTCATATAACAACAATTTCTATTCTATCATTCAAATGATACCTTATGAGGCCCTGTATGGGAAGAGGTGTCGAACTACAACATGTTGGAATGAATTTGGAGAGTGGAAGTTGATGGGACATGATCTTATCCAATAAATTACAGAGAAATATCAAACCATTCAGCATCATATGAAATACACACAAAGTCAAAATAAAATCTATGTAGATAGCCATTAATAAGACTTGAAGTTTGAGGTCGAAGATAAATTGTTCCTTTATATATCACTGTGGAAGAAAGTCATGAGGTTTGGGAAGAAGTGAACGCTTAGTCATAGATACACCATATACTTTTAGATCTTAGATCATATCAGAGCGGTGACCTATCGACTAACACTCCCACCTAACCTATCTCAAGTACATGATGTGTTCCATGTATCCCTATTGAGAAACTACATACCAGAACCCTCACATGTACTGAATCAAGAGGTGGTATCATTGTAGAATGATCTTTCATACTAGGAGTAACCAATGAAGATATTAGATCAAAGAGACAAGGTTATAAAAAACAAGAAAACTCATTTGGTCAAAGTGTTATGACAGAACCACATGTTTGAGGAAGCAACATGAGAACCAGAAGAGGTGATCAAGTAGAAGTACTCTCATCTATTTTAGTGTATAAAATGAAAATTTCTAGGGTGAAATTTTTAAAGGGGGAAATAATGTAATGACCCTAACTTTTATAAATTAAATTATCTTTTTTAATAAATAAATTCCTTATTAAGTAATGTAGTTATAAAAAACACATGTACTACTTTAGTTACTTTGGACCATTATATGGTCTATCAAATTTAAAAGACTTATTAACATCATAACTCTTGATGATATATCCATTTTTTAGTGACCATTAAGATTATTATATTAATATTTATGATAAAGTCCAATTGAAATAGATAAAATAAGGGATGACCTCGACTAGTTGGATCATACCCTATGAAGCCAATTTATCGGAGCTTCTAAGGGAGATAACATCACTAAGATTTTACCTTAATCAAGATCAAGTTGAGATTTAATAACTAAAGTATGAACAAAACTATTTATTTTATAAGTTCAATATTATTAAGATCATGACCCAAACTATATATGTCGAACCTCCCTAAGAAAATCTCAATATTACACACCTTGACTTTAGGGATTTTGCTGGTGTAATAAAGGGATATGTACCTAGATATTAATAGTATGAATTTGTATATTTTATTTTAACAAAACAATTATTATATTTATATCATTTTAATATTACATTTTAAATGATTAAATAATGAGTTTCATTAAAATTAGATTTTGATACGGTGAAACACAAATTGTATTTTTGAGAAATACATAGTTTTAATTAAGATACTATTTTAAATGAATTAAAGATTTTTTTAAATAAATTATATTTTATCAAAATTTTATTATTAAATAATTTTTATTAAATATAATTGATAATATAATTTTATGAAGTCAAAAATAATTTTTATAAGGGTCAGAAAACTGTAATTGGTAAAAAAACCATTATTTTTTAATAAATGTGGATTTTTGATTTAAAACTATAAATTATCATACTTATGGAATTATTTGGATAAAATAAATATTATTTTTTGAAATCATCATATCAAAATTATTCAACAGTGTTTTTTTCATAATTTTTGGGTCAAAATTAAATACGATATAAATATACGGTGTGTATTATGGTATCATAATGACCCAAAAGTGGTTTAATATATGTTTTAAAAGGTATACATGAACAATTGTATATTTCTCCTTTAAAATAATTTGTTTTTGAGGTTATTTGATCAATTTTATAAAACCTTGATGAATCCTCCAAAATCTATATTATATTTTAAGGTTTTAAAATGAATTATTTGTAAATATGAATCACTTACACATCACCAAGGGTATTATTTTAATGATATTAGTTCTTAAACTTCTAAAATAATGAAAAATAATTCATTTTTTATAAAACATGAGAAAAAAATATGGTAAGTTTTGTGGTTTTTATTACTTTATCATATAGAGTTCAAAACCTATGTTTGGAAATTAATTAACTCTCCTTGATTTTTCTATATAAACCCACCCAAACTCCCATTTATATTCACTAAAGACCCTTAGATCATGAAATTAAGCTACCCTTACCTCTTTAAAGACCTTCCAAGGTGTCCCCAATCTCTTAAGAAGCTCATCACAAGCTTTTGGAAACACCCTCTTATGTCAAGAGATCCTCTCCTTCTCCTTTATATTCAAACTCCTCCTTTATATTATGCATTTTTTCAAAATTTTCATGTTGATATATGATTTAACACATCCCTTTTAATATCCTTATTATGTTAAAGTGACTATAGAACGTTTTAAATCTCATTAAATCCTCCCACTAACCTTTACATACCCCCTTTATGCTTTCAAAATCATCTTATGATTTTTCCATACAAAACATTTTTGTTGTGAATACCAATTCTTTTTTCCACTCAATAGTATTGACCTAGATGTACCTAACCTTTCATTTATTTTTGAATTACATGTATGTAACCCACACTCCTTGATCATGGTATTACAATTGATGAAATACATATTTATGTTGTATGATTCATGTAGCACACTTATGCATGTATATGATATGAAAATTATGGGTGTGCCCATACAACGCTCTAATGCATTGGATAATGTTTTATTTTCATGAGACTTAATGTATGTGATTAGTGGGTAAACCTAATTTATTATGGGATTTTTTCCACTATGTTATGATGTTTTGGTGGTTAGGATTGACCCATGTTTATGATGTCATGTTTAATGTTGTTTTCACATTACCATGTTGCCTTTATCCTATCATGTTATATCATACCTTATTGTTCAAGATTATGATTCTAACCCCTCTTATGTTACCTTGATATGCCTATTGGATCACATTTATTGCTTTATCTTATGCTATTCTTTTTTTATTACCTTACCAAGCATTATAGATCATCCATTTCTTATGTATATCCCCAGGTTATCTCTTGTAGTTTTAAAAGAGTGATAGAATCTTAGGAGCATGTTAAGGAAATTTTTAATAATTATATTTTATCCATATATCAAGTTGATGTTCTATTTATGAAATTTCCTAAATACACTAGACTTGATGAACTTTTAGGATTTTATAATGTGTATCCTTATGTAATAAATCATGAAATAAAGTGTATTAAAGATATGTTGTGTCATACCAATGACATTTTGTACCTTTGTATTGATTATCATCACTTGAATCAGGTGAAAATGAAGAACTGCTATCCACTTTAATGGATTTATGATTTATTCAATTAGCTGAAAGGAGCTAATTGGTTCTTTAAGATAAAACTATGGTTAGGATATCATTAGATGCAGGTGAAGGATGAGGATGTTTTGAAAACTAATTTCTGATGTCATTATAGGCATGAAAAGTTTGTTGTGATTCCATTTAGTGTGATGAATGCTTCAAGAGTGTTCATGGGTTTAATGAATATAGTGTTTAGAGAGTTTCTAGATAAATTCATGGTGGTTTTAATTGATGATATCCTTGTGTACTCTGTGTCTGAGGAGGAGCATGCAGAGTGTCTATGTGCCATTTTGGGAGTTCTTCACCATCATCAGTTTTTTGGGAAGATGTTGAAGTTTGAGTTTTGGGATAGGGAAGTTTGTTTCTTAGGGCATGTCATGTACCTAAAAGAAGTAGTTGTGGATTATTTAAAGATATAGGTAGTTGTTTCTTAGGCATCCCTAAGACTGTTACAGAGGTGTAGAGTTTACTTGGTATTGAAGGCTATTATAGGTGGTTCATAGCTGATTTTTATCAGGTTGTGAATCTACTAAAATCCTTGAACATAAATCATTAGACGTTCTTATAGACTGAAGAGTGTTAGGAAACCTTCAAGTACTTGAAGGAGAAGTTGTTCAGCACTTCGTTACTTTTTTTCCTATTGAAGGAATTCTGTAGAGATTAATTGTTTCTTATAGGTCTCAACAATTATGACCCCATTAGCTTAATTATGTTTCTCATGATCTCAAGTTGGAAGCAGTTGTGTTTTCCTTGAAGTCGTAGCAATATTACCTCATCGATGAATGGTTTGTGGTTTTTACCGATCATAAGATCCCGAGATATGTCTTCTCCCAATGCGAATTGAACTTGCGATAATGATAGTGGATGGAATTATTATAGGATTATGACTTCAAGATTTTATATACACCAGGAAAGACAATTTTTTTGGCTGATGCATTGATATGGAAGTCATATAGTGATTCCATGAATGAATCTAGATATTCCTAGAGAGTGATATAAGAGCTCTCAGTGCTGCATCTTGACATGGGAGAGGTTAGTGGTAGAGGTTTCTTTTTCATATGATGCTGTATTAATATTTGGTGATGTAGGTGGAGGATTCCCAACTAGGAGATTTTGAGGTGGAGGTCTAGAGAGGCTGAGTTGTCTTTGGTGATTCCCATAATGTTTGGTCTAAGGACAAAAAACACTGGGTGTTTTTTCTAGGGGAAGCTTCTCATCCCTTTGGTGATGCATCAGATGGTTATACATGAGTTTTATTTCTCACCCTTTTTGGTACATCATAGCATGAAAAAGATGTACTAGGATTTGAGAGTGCAATTTTGGTGGCCTAGGTTGAAGTGTACAATTGCAGAGTTTGTGTCTTGATGTTTAGTTTTCTAGAAGATGAAGGTTGAGAACCATGTTCCTAATGGTTTTCTCTAGCTATTGTATGTTCCTCAATGAAAGTGGGAGGAAATTTAGATAGAATTTGTTACTAGTTTACCTCAATTCTAGGGAGTCTTTGATGATATATAGGTGATAATGGATTGTTTGATGAAATTGGCCCACTTTATAGTGTTTAAAGAGTCGATCTCAGTGGATGTTTTGTTGAGTTAGTATCTAGAGGAGGTGGTGAGACTCTATGGATTCTTGAGGATGATCATCTCTGATCGTGATACTTATTTTACCTAAAGGGTATGGAGAGGTCTCCAGTATGATTTTGGTTCTTAGTTATATGACATAACTGCTTTTCATCTATTGAAGGATGGTCAGACCAAGCGCAGTATCCAGAATCTTGAAGACATATTGTGTTCCTATGTCCTGAATTTTGGAGGTTTTTGGATGAGTAACTTTCCTTTGGTCAAGTTTTCTTATAATTTTATTTTTCACTTCACTATTAGGATGGAATCATTTAAAGATTTATACAACCATTTTTTTCTCCATTATGTTGGAATGGGGTTTAAGTGTCAACAATTATTAGGTCAGAACTAGTGAAAAATAAGATAGAAATGGTTTAGGTAATTCCTGAAAGGATGAAGGCAACATATGATAATCATAAGTCCTATGCCGATAATTGGAGTATACCTCTAGAGTTCGATGTTGGAGATCATGTTTTCCTAAAGGTGACTCCTCACCATGAGAAGAAAAGGTTTGGTCATGGGATAAATCTTTCTCTCTAGTATTTTGGGACTTTCGAGGTGTTGGCTTGCATTGAAGCCATGGCGTATCAGATAACACTTCTCCCTTAGATGACCCGGATACATGATTTTTTTCACATGTCGCCGCTCTGTCTTTACCTTCATGATGACTCTCACATCATTTATTCAGGTGATATCGATGCTGATGATGAAACAAACTTCAAGGAGAAGCCTGTGGAGATCCAGGTTCATTAGGAGGAGGTGTTACATGGTCATGTTATTCCCTTAGTTCGTGTCTTGTAACAGAACAATGACATGGATGAGAGTAACTGAGAACTTCATAGATACATGCTCAGTACCTCAAGCTATTTATTTTTTAGATCTTATCTTACAACATTTCTCATTTTTTGGATGTTGACCTTTTCTATTTTATGAAATAGTTTCCATTTTGTTTCCTTATTGTGAACTTGTTCTTATTTGAGAGGTATATTCCCTGGGATAGCGTTTTAGAGTTGGTTGTTGTTGTTTCATAGTTTTATGATTTGTTCCTCTAAGTTAGGTGTTTTAGTTACCATGATGATGAGATTTTTGAGAGGTATATCATGGGGTTGTTGTTCATATGTCCCTTTACTTTATTTTCTCTTCGGGTTTGGTTTTAATTATCAAGGGAGAGAATGGTTTGAAAGATATTTTATGTAAGGGAACAGATCCTGATAGACCTTCCCTTTGTGTGTTTGAGGTTTAGAGAGTTCCAAGAGGAGGTTTGAGGAGAATAGAAATGAGTTAAGTTGAAATCTTAGCTTAACAAAGGATTCTGCACCATAAACAGGGCCACTGTAGCATAGTGGAAATGGTTATAGCATAGGGTTATGAGAAGTGGGAATTAGAGATACTTCCATTTTAGGCATAACTACGGTGTGGAGGACGGCTGTAGTACAAGACCTTTTAGTGTGGTTGAGTGGATGTGATGTGGAGGTCCTTACTGTAGCGTAGTGGTTTGAGGTTATTTTTCCAAAATGGGGGGAAACTGTGCCATGGGCAATAGGCTATGACATAGTCCCCTTTCTCGGGAAAAAGGTACTGTGATGTGGTGGATTTAGTTACATTGTAGTGCCTCACTAGGTAAATAGGATATGTTCTATATTTTTTTTGTGATACCCAGACACACACTTTCTTCAAAGAGGCTACAGTGTGGTCCCTTGTGCTACGCTGTAGTATACCCTATGTCAGGCAGTTATGCGGCATGGTCCTAGGGGTTGCGCCATGGTAATCTAAAACCCAGTCTACTTATAAATACCCCCAATCCCATTCGAACCCAATTTTATCCCATTATCTCCATTTGAACCCTAGGTGCTGAGAGAGTTTTTCAAAGGCTTTTAATCCCTTTAGCAGTGGAAAATGGGTGTCCGAGTGATGATAGCTTCATTTGAGACTTGGACTAGGTTATGCCCATAGTGTGATTATGAGATATATTATATCATATATGATTTGTGATTTTAAACACCACCCACCCATTTTTCTAGGGAAAATGACACCCAGTAGACTCTGGGAGTGTGATTTCCCTAACATCCTGGTGGTGAGGATAGATGGATGCTACCCCCTCTGTCCTCGCTCTCTTATCTTGCTAGTATTATGTGCTAGTATGAACAATGGTTAGTTTTCCCTATATATATATGTAGAGGTATGTAATGGATTATGGCCATTTCACACACATGTATCTTTGGATATAGTATCCAAAAGACTATTATAGGTGTGATGTGTATGAGTAGTGATGGATCTAGGTATATCAAACAATGTATGGGATGTGATGGATTGAGGTATAATACCTAATGTGTAATACATGCCATACGAGCTATGGTGGCCCCTAAAAACTATTTGGTTACTATATAGAGATGTGGATGGGTTCATGAGATAATGTGATGCATGAGATGCATGTTATGATACCTAGCCTAGGAGTCTTCGATATGACTTCTTTTGAAGAAAAATGTATTAAGGATGTATGACATTGGGGAAGAGTAGAAAACTAATGGGGAGGATCCTACTAAGTATACCTATTATGATCACTCTACGTATCTATAAAATGTTTCTTTAGGTCAGCAGAAGTAAGTTAGAGATCAAGATGGATATTCCTAGTTTGTGATTTTGCAGGAGCTATTTAAGCTTTGTGGTTTCTGTTGAGTTTATCTTTTTGGTACTCATAGTTTCCTTTATAGTTGTTTTAGTCTTGTATGACATTACATGTATCTAATTGAAATTTTTTTATCTATCAGAGTAGTAGTTGATTGATGTATATGACTCATCTCTCTCTTCTTCATCTTCTCTTAAAGGGTAATGCCTCTCATTTTTATGTTTATTATACCCTTAACGATTTTCTCCAACTCGTGGACCATTGGAGGTGGGATTTAGGCAATCACAATCCTCATCCCCTCATTGCCATCACTACAGGGGTACCATTGGGGGGAGGGGGTTGTGACATAGGTGTTGATCCCAACCACCTTTGAAATCCATATAACAAGATATCAACATATATTCCATTTTTTGAATGGTTATACCATACTGAACATTTGTCTGAGGATGATAAGTAGTTTTTAAACTTAACTCTGTATCCAGATCCTGATGAAGACTTCACCAAAAAATCAAGGTAAATCTCGGATCCCAATCATATAAAATAAAATTTGGTATTCTATACAACCTTATCACTTAATTTATATTTTGAAAAGCTAATCAATAGATAAATCCTCTATGATATTAATGAATTGTGTTGAATTCTTAAGGCAATCAACTAAAATCTAAATAACATTATGAACTTTAGACGTTTTGGGGAGTTTGATGATAAAATCCATAACATTGTTTTCCCTTTTCCATTTCTGTATAGGTAATGGTTGTAACATCCCCTTAGAATTATGTATCTCAGCCTTAACTTGCTGACATACCAAGCACCAAGATACATACTCTGCAATACCTCTCTTCATATCGTCCCACAAGAATTATTCTTTTAGATCTCTATACATTTTAGTACTCCCAGGTTGAATAGAGAATGATGAACTATGATCTTCATCCAATAACTCCTTCTTCATAGTTGGAATTAAAAGGACACACACTCAGTTCTTGAACCTTATCATTCCATAACAATCAAAGTTGAACCTAGAAATATTTCTCACCTTCTTTGGTAGCTCCACATCATCCTTCCGCACCTCTTTAATCTTCAAATGAATAGATGGTTGAACACTATTTTAAGAAAGATAATATTTCTCCCATTACTTCAAGATTTATTGATCCATCCTTTTCAAATCTAGAAATTTTATATCTTTTTTGATTCTCACCATAGATAAGCTCGTATGAGTTTTTTGACTCATAACACCTTCCACCTACTTTTCTTTCCCAGGGTGGTAATAACCTAAACAATTATAATCTTTAATCAACTCCAACCATCTTATATGGAGCATATTCAACTCTTTTTGAGTGAATATATATTTTAAACATTTATGATCGGTATATATTTCAAATATTTCTTCATAAAGATAATTCATACATAACTTTAATTCAAAAATTACCACAGCTAACTCCAAATCACAAGTTGGATAATTTTGCTAATGATCCTTCAATTTTTGAGAGACATAAGCTATCACCATATCATTCGTTATAAGGATGCATCTCAGTCCCTTCTTCAATGCATCAAAAAATATCATAAACCATTCTACATTGTAGGGTAGTGTATGATGCAGAAAATTCCAAGAGCAATGAAGTGAAAAACAGATCACAGAAGAGTAAAATGGAGAAAAGAACTTGGACACATATATTTATGTGGTTTAGGAATAATACCTACATCCACAGAGAGGTATAATTATACTATGATCTGGGATCAACATTTTACAGGTGATCTCTTAGAGTTTCTAAGACATGAAACCTTAGAAAAAAATGGGCTAATAAGAAGGACAAAACACTATTCCACCAACTATCAGAAAGGCTGCATCGCTAGAGTGAAAGGTGGCCACCCAAATCAAAAGTGCTACATTGGCCAATAGTTGGAATTCTAAGGAGCTACAATGTTTTTGACTCCAAATTACACACCTCTATAATTCATTTTCAGTGTCGGTTGGTCAGCTCTGCTACAGTGGTCAGACATGTTATAGTACCCCCAAAATTTGGGTTGGGGGCCTTTGACCCCCGGACCCCCAGAGTAAGTGTGTGTTTCCCCAACAACCCCCAATGAGCTCACCATAGAACTCAACCTACGAAGGTTTCATCCTGGTTCATAGAGTGGGATTGAAACATTCGGCCCAATAACATCCAAATATGATCGGGCTAAACCAAATCCAACAATCTCCCACTTGGATCCTGATCCACAATGCTGATCTACTTCAATGCCACTAACTAAGACAACTTACTTAATCTGAAATCTTCATCTTCTCCACTTACCAGAGCATGTACTTCCATTAAGAACTTCAATTTCAATCTACAGATTCATGAAATAAAAGTTTTTTTTCCTGTTCTCTCATTATGGCCTCCCTTATTCTTCCTATCATCCTCCATTCATCAATGAAGACTAGAAGAGGCACAATAGTGCCTCAACTTCTATATTACCATATTCTTTTTCAACATGTCTACCAGATTATTGGTTCCACAAATCTTCTACAATGTCAACAACCCATTATCTATCAAACCTCTAATGAAATGATACTTCAAATAGATGTGCTTCGTTCGGGCATGAAACACTGGGTTCTTTGTAAGATGTATAACACTATGACTATCACAGTGTAATAAATTCTCCTCTTTCTTTATTCATAACTCATAAAAGAAGTTATTTATCCATACCATCTCCTTACCAGATTCTGTTACATCAATGTATTCTACCTCTGTATTGGATAAAGACACTACTTTATGAAATTGTGATATCTAGCTTACTGTAGTTCCTCCACAGGTAAATACATAACCTGTGATACTACTCATACTCTCAAAGTCACCTCCAAGGTCAGCATCCACATACCCCTGTAATGAATTTCCTTTACCAAAGCACAAATACATCTCCTTTCTACCCTTTAAATACCTTATTTTCCACTTCACAGCTTCCCAATGTTGCCTTCTAGGGTTATCCATGTACCTACTCACAACTCCTACTGCATGAGCAATGTTAGGTCGAGTGTAGACCATGACATACATCAGGATTCCAAAAGCTGATGCATATGGAAACTTTTCCATGTACTCAACATCTTCTTCTATCTTTTATGATTTCTCATTTGAGAGTTTGAAATGGACCGCTAGGGTAATAAAGACTTCCTTTGCTTCCAGCATACTGAATCTTTTGAAAACCTTCCCAATGTAGTCATCCTATGATAACATTAAGGTTCCAGCTACACGGTATCTATTGGTATTCATCCCTAAAATCTTGTTTGCTTCTCTAAGATCCTTTTAGAACTCCTCAAACAACTTCCCTTTCAGCTCATCAATATTTTGTATACATGATCTTGTAATGATCATGTCACCTACATATAGAATAAATATAATATATTAATCTACAAATGATTTTATGTAGCAACATTGATCTATTCCACATCGTTTGTATGAATTTTTAGTCATGAATTCATCAAACTTTATGTTCCACTACTAGGGTGCCTTCTTCAATCCATATAATCTCTTCTAGAGTTTTCACACCAGGTCTTCTTTACTGGACTCAATATATCCATATGGATATTTCATATAGATTTCCTCCTACAAATATCCATGAAATAAAGTAGCCTTTATATCAAGCATCTCAAGGTACAAGTCTTCTGATGCCATAATGTTGAGAACCACCCTGATGGTTGTAAGCTTCACTATAGGCAAAAAGATTTCAGTGAAGTCCACACCTTCCTTATGTTGAAATCCATTCACCACTAGCCTTGCCCTGTACCTCCTCTTGTTGTCATGTTCTTACTTGACTTGGTATAACCATTTGTTTTGTAATGATCTCTTTCCTTGTGGTAGAGGTGTCAACTCCCAAGTATTGTTGTCATGTAGTGAAGAAATATCCTTTTTCATGGCCAACTCCCACTTTCTCAACTCCTTCAACTGCATTTCCTCTTCAAAGAATTCTGGTTCTCCACTGTTAGTCAATAACAAATAATGTAAGGATGATGAATACCTCATCATATTCCTTCTCACTCTTGTTCATCTCCTCAACTCAACTGGAGTAGTAGGATCCACTGTTTACTATATCTAATTCTCAGTTACACCTTCAAGTTCCACTTGATCTTTGCACTTTGATTCATTTTTCCCATTTTTATCTTCATCTTCATGGTTATCCTTATACATGAAACCTTTATTGAATATTACATTCTGGATCCTAATGACCATCTTGTTGAGATCATCCCAAAATTAATAACCAAACTCCTCAGCACCATAGACAATAAAAAACATCTTTTGGACTTAGCATCAAGTTTATACCTTAAATTATCATCAAAATGAACATATGCCAAAATTCCAAAGTCTTGTAAACATGCAAGTCTTACCACATTACTAGACCAGAGCTCCTCATGTAGAAATTCTCCCATTGTCACAGATGCACTCCTGTTGATGAGATATGCTGTTATGTTCACTGCATCAGCCCAAAAAAGTCTTGGTTAACCCCGAGTGCAGCCTCATGCTCTTGGCATGTTAATTCAACATCTTATTCATCCTATCGGCCACACTACTCTATTGTGGTGTATCTAGAATAGTCTTCTCCCATTTAATCCCATTATTGGAATAGAACTCTCTAAAATCTTGACTACCATACTCTTTACTATTGTCAGACCTCAAACATTTAAACTTTTCTCCTAACTCATTCTCTACTATGACCTTCCATTTTTGAAACATCTTAAACACATCAAATTTCCTTTTCAGAAAGTAAACACATAAATTTATTTTTGAGTCGTCGATGAATGTCACATAGTATTATGACCCTCTAAGGGAATATACTAGTACATGACCCCAAACATTAGTGTGCACCAGGTTCATCTTCCCATCCTTTAGTGATCTTCTTCTTTTTGAAAATGATACCTTCTTCTACTTTCCAAGGATGAATTATTTACATAGGCCAACATCCATTGACTTCAATTCTGGTAGTATCCCTTTTGTTTCCATAAACTTCATCCCCTTCTCACTCATGTTGTTGAGTCTCTAGTACCACAGTTGATAATATCTAGTAGCATTTAATGATGCTACAATGTTCATGAAAGTCTCTTTCATGTTATACATAGTACCATTTTTTTCTCCCTGAGATATGACCATAGATCCATTGGTAATATTCCAGGAACAACTAATTAACATGGTACTGAAGCCTGCATCATCAAGTTTCCCAACAGAAATGACATTTATTCTTAAACTAGGGATATACCACACATTTTCCAGAACCAAAAAACTCCCATTATTTGTCTTGATATGTGTATCTCCTTTCCCCATGATCTGCAAGGGCTCATCATCAACATGATGTACCTTGCCAAAATTTCTAGAAACAAAGTTTTTTAGGAAACCCTTCTGCAATGTAGAATGGAAAGACGCCCCTAAGTCTAAAATACAAGACTCCATAGGGCTATCCATGCTTAGCAGTAACATGTCATCAGTTCCTTCAGTTTCCGTGTTTTCTCTACTGGTTTTAGGAACCTTCCATTTATCTCTACACTCCTTCTTGACATATAATCTCTTCCTACAAGTCTAGCAGGTAGGGTCGGTCCCTTTTTCCTTGTCCTAAATATTTTCTCTTGAATTTGATCATCCTATATGATTTTCTTATTGTAGGTATCTTCCTCTTCTATATTCAGAGAAGAAACAGAGAATCTGCCTAACTATCTTCTTCAGATATCCTCAGTAAGGATCAAGTCTGTACATCCTTTAGAACCAACTTTGTATTCACCAAAGAACTACTCACAACTATTACATTTTCTTCCCAACTATTATGTAATGAAGATAGTAAAACCATTTCACATACCTCATCACCAAGATCAATGTCCACAGATGTCAGCTGACTTATGATGGTGTTTAATTCATTGATGTGATCTATGACAATTATCCCTTCAAACATTTTTAGTTTGAACATTTGTCACATTAGGTTCACTTTGTTTTCCATAGAAGGCTTCTCATATATATTCAAGAGACCTTTAATTAATCCAATTGTCATATTCTCCTCTCTGATGCTGAAAACCATGCTTTTGGCCAACGTAAGGTGCACAACTCCCATAACTTGTTGATCTAGTAGATCCCACTATGAATACTCCATGTCCATTGGCTTCAGACCTGGAAGTGGAAAGTATATCGTTTTTTGATAAAGATAATCCCCTATTTTCATCCTCTAGTAACCAAAGTCAGTTCCATCAAAGCAATCAATCTTCACCTTACTTTCTTGAATAACCATCATTGGAGAATCCAAAACTCAACCTCTGATACCATTTTATGTGGAAAACATCGGGAGCAATGAAGTGAAAAATGGATCATAGAAGAGTAAGAGGAAAAAAATAACTTGTACATAGATATTTACGTGGCTGGATAATAATCCCTACATCCATGGAGAGGCATAATTTCACTATGAGTTTGGAGAATAATTTTACAAGTGATCTCTCAGAGTTTATAACACATGAAACCCTAGCCCGAAATGGACAAATAAGGAAGACAAAGAACTATTCCCACAACCATTAAAAATTCCGCATTTTTATAGTAAAATGTGGCCACCCAATTCAAAAGTGCTATAATGGATAGTGGATGGAAGTCAAAGGAGCTACAATATTGTTGAATCCAAAGTTTTCACTGCTATAGTGCCTTGTCAGTGTTGGTTAGTCAGCACTTCTACATTGGTTAGACATGCTATAGTACCCCCAAAATTTGGGCTGGGGGCTTTTGTCCCCTAACCCTCGAAGTAGGTGAGTGTTTCCCTTACACCCCCCAATGAGCTCACTACAAAGCTCGACCTGCGAAGGTTGCAGCTTGGTGCTCAAAATGGGATGGAAACATTCAGCCCAACAACATCTAATGATGATGAAGCTACATCATATCCAATAGTGTAAGCATAGGGGTACTGACTAACCTTATCTTCAGTTCCTTGAAATTTTCATCACATTCATCTATCCAAAGGAACTTATCTCCCTTTTGAGTTATCTTGAAGTGTGGATTCGAAATTTGTGAGAAATTATCTATAAAGTGTTGATAATATCCATCCAAACCAAGAAAAATATAGATCCTAGTCACAGGTGTTGGTCTGGGACAATGTTTAATAACTTATATCTTTGACAGATCCACCAATATACCTTTTCTTTAGATTATATGACCCAAAAATGAAACTTTTTTATATCCAAAATCTACACTTGGTAAATTTTTCATACAAATTGTCCTTCCCTAGGGTCTTCAGTGAAATCCTAAAGTGATATTCATGCTCTTTCTTACTCTTGGAATATATAAGAATTTCATTTATAAAGACTACCCCAAACTATTCAAGGTAATCTCTAAAGACTCTATTCATTAAATCCATTAATATAGAGGGGGCATTAGTAAGTCCAATTGACATCACTATAAATTCATAGTGTCCATACATTATAGAGAAGACTGTCTTGGGTATGTCTTAACTTTTTAACCACAATTTATAATATATAGATAAAAAATAAATCTTGGAAAAGTATTTAGATCCTCATAATTGATCAAAAAAATCATCAAACAGGGCAGTATATATTTATTCTTGATTGTAATCTTGTTCAATTCCCAATAATAGATGTAGATTCCAACCGATCCATCTTTCTTCTTAACAAAAAAACTTATGAACTCCCTAATTGAATCACTTATCAAGATTCTTCTAGATTTTCTTATTAAATTCTTGAAACTCAATAGGTATCATTTTATATGGAGTCTTTGAAATAAGTATATCACTAGGTATGAGTTCTATTGAAAACCCAACTTCATGATTTGGAGGAATACTATAAAAATTTTCTGGAAAAACATCAAAAAACTCTCATACAATAGACATATATATTGATGTTGAGTTTCTTACCAACGATTTGAGATAAACACACATTTTGAAAAGGAATCAAGACCCATATAATGGATGAAATTTCCATCAGAGGTTCATAGCTATCATCACATTGATAGACGTTAATAGGTTAGTTTATAATATCAAACACAACTTCAATTCCTCAACAATTGATATGATATTTTTGTAAAGAAATATGAACCATCCCTAAGATAACATCAAATTCAACTAGAAGGAGAATAATGAGATTTATAGGAAGCACATTCCCACATAATTTAATCGGAGAAGACTCATAGACTTGAGATGTGATCATAATATCATTAGGAGTTTTCACTACTAATTAAATATAAAATTATTGAGGATATGGATTAACATTCCTTAATGATTTTATTGATATATAGGAATTCATATAACTAAGCAAAAATAAGGAACTTTAATATTCAAACATACTTAAAACCACCTAAAATTTATCATTCTATATTTAATATACTACTAAAACCAAAATGGTTATCATGAACATTAATCATAATTAATCAGAGTGGACAATCATGAAAAATTATTTATAGGATTTATAAATCATGACGCATTTTCAATCCATGAAACCTTATGTTTAACCTAGGCTATCCATGATCATCATTATTCAAATACTTCATAATTATTTATAAAGAAAACATGATTTAACCTAAGAATATCCCCCAGGAGTGTCAAACCAAGTTCATAGTAAGGTAACACTCACTATGTACAATAATGATGGTCAAAATATATTTTAACAACTCCTTTTAGGTTTATTACCCCTAGATGTATATGTACCAAAACTATATTAACTTATAGTATCCAAACATGGACGAATTTCTAGGAAAACCTCATAATATCTACATTACTAAAACTTTAGGATATTATCCTATACTTAGACTTATCCCAAGAGTTTTCAACAAAGTTATATGATCTTAATCTCCAAATATTAACTAAACATGTCCTCTGATACCAATCATAACTACCCATACTTTTCATACATATATATTTCATCTTAATAAATTAATATTCATTACATTTTTCATATACATGCCTGAAGACTATAAAAGTTTAGTGTCTATGGAGACTAGATACACAATATTATTATTTCATTAAATATATTCAACATCTCCCATAAATATCTTCCCATATAGTACTATTCTTAGACATACCCTACTTAAAACCTTTCTTCATAACTTAGGGAAATGAAACATAAGAAAGGGAGATCTGAGATGCTCAATAAGGGTAAACAGGGGATATATCAATGATCACTTAATAATAACATAATCATAATGGTATATATAATAAAGTAATCAAAGAACATGATCCAAGATAGAATAAAATTGGCATAAGGCATAAATATTTGGCATACTCATAAGAATAGAGAATCATTTACATAGTCAAGGATCACTAACAAAACTGTTATAATGGATTGGGTTCATGCCCTATTCCATCAAATCCTTAGTCAAGGTTTACTTCCAAGACTATCATAGTGGATAAAGTCCCAAACTGAACTGATCTCACTCCCCATTTCAGTCCTCATTATCTCATGACATATCCATATTTACCCAATGCATTGGAGGACTATATTATTATAGACCTACCCATCACCTAATGA
The DNA here is from genome assembly GCA_963277665.1 of Viscum album. NCBI lineage: Eukaryota > Viridiplantae > Streptophyta > Magnoliopsida > Santalales > Viscaceae > Viscum > Viscum album. The sequence goes on from OY728166.1 coordinate 189,233,693, forward strand.
AAATCATATATATGTGTTCCATAAGATCATAAAACATTAATCACAACATAACTCATGTAAAATAAATGAGTTTCATAAACATTTCATCATTTCATCATAGTATAACCTGTGGAAAAGAAATGAGTTTCATAAAGGTTTCATCGTAAATTAATTAACCTGTGGAAAAGAAATAAGTTTCATAGAACCATTATTAAATAATCATCATCATAAGATATCCAAAGAATTAAAGTGTATGGTATCATTGGATAATATCCCAAGTAAAGAAAAAGTAACATGAAAGGAAGTTATCATAGATGAAAGATGCCTTTAAAAGATCACTGGACATTTCTTGAGGAAAATACCATTTTCAAATTGAAATAACTTATTTAAAATCTATTTTTTTCAAAATATTAAGGAAAATATTTTCTTTTAAAATAACCTTGTAAAGTTATAAATTAATATTCAAATAATTGTGTCTCTATGGTTCATGTGGTGTATTTTAAAATAAATATTCCTTTTATATTTCTGGTAAAAAGTAAAAAGTACCTCATTTAGAAAATGATAAGAAGATTCATTATAATTTTTTTAAAAAAATTAATTCATGGGTAAAAATTACTTTAAAAAATCATGGGAGAAAATAAAAAACATTATTTATATTTTTTAGAAAACATAGATATAAAAGAAAAATGATTTTCAACCGAAGCAAGAAATAAAGTCAGTTTTCTTTAGAAATACTCTTTCGGTCTCTCAAGTTCTTAAAGAGAGGAAAATGAAAAGAAAACTTTTAATCTATATAAATAAACATTGGAGAATAAAATTCATGGTATTATTGAGATATAGTTCATATAATTTCATCATCAGAAACTTAATCATAAAGAATCCTGATAAATAATGAGATTGTATTATAAATCCCTTACCTCGAGTTTGAATTACTTAGAAAACACTTTTAACCTCATGTATAATAAATTTAAATTTATTATAGTTATATAAAATAATAATTCACATACTTATAATATCATATATGACCCACTTATAATATTTCAACACCCATTTATTAATAATTACTTATTAAAATCATTATTTTCGGGTGTTAACTGTTTCATTTTTCATGAGAATTTCGATTCGGTAGTTCCCATCTTTGTACTTTGATCACAATTCCATAATATATAGAATATTAATAATGATATAAATATAATATATATTCATTATATATATATATATAGAGTCATCCATAAAAATTAGAGATAGAAAAATGAGTTACACCGTTCATAGAGGCGGTATGCCATATATATGCATGAACGTTGTTTTTACTTTTTAAAAGATGAAAAGAAATAAATAAAATAATAATTAATCTTTATAGAGTCATTATTATATTATATAGACCATATATATTCATTAAATATTTCCTTATTACCATCTATGTAAGAAAAAAAAATAGATCACGTCGCTTCATGGAGGTGGTAGTTCACACATATGCACAAGTGACGTTATCATTTTCCAATGGATTAGAGGGTAAGAAGATGGATATGATATTATAATTATAGAATAATTATAATGTAATAAATATAATATATATTCATTAGTTCTATATTTATAACCATCTAAGTAAAATAGTAATGAAAATTGAACTATACCGTTATGTGGAGAGGGTAAGCCGTACATATGCACAAGCAGTGTTTTCATTTTCTATAGGATGAAAAAGAGGTGGAATTTTTTTTACCATAATAATAATTACATATAAGTATATTGATGATACTAATTTTTTTATTTTATAATAGATACCATATATTTATCAGAGATATAATGAGAATTAAAATTGAAAGTACTCGGTTAAGAGTTGTACTTATTCGTTGAAAAACCTCTTTCGTCTTACTCATTATGCCTTGAAAAGATGGTATTTTGGAAAGAAAAAAATCTCTGGTACATGGGGGAAGGAAGAAATTAAAATATTATGGTAGAGTTTGGTCAAGATATAAGGCTTAAAATGTGTGAGGAAGATAGGAGAAGAGACATCCTTTTATAAGCGAGTGGAGAGACCCTCTTGGAATTACTTAAAGTATTAAATTAATATTTATAGTCAAGTGACTAAAAATTAATATATTTTGAATATCTGAAGAATATAATTCTAAAAAATATCTTATAATAATATTTAGACAAGTTTAAGTAATTTTTTAACCCTTATCTTTTAGTTTTAACCTCCCATTAACCCTTTTTATGGTAACCACAATATCAACATTTTTTACTCATTAAAAGACAAGAATATTTCCATAAAAGAAAAAGTGACCCCTAAATGGACCAAGGTTTATATTTTTAACAATAAACCATTCAATTTTCCATATATAATATTTATATTAATGTTAAATCACTAATCAAATATTATTTATTATAAAATATCATTAATGTGATTTTCGGAACTATTCACTTACTTTTACTTTAAAGTCATCAAGATAGTAATGGAATTTGATTATAAACCTTCCATATATCCTAGATATGTTATATTGATCTATAAAATATATGTAACACAATAATATATCTATAATTGTATTGATTTTAATATTTATAAAATCATTTATTTTATTTTTATATTACTTGAATAAATACTGTGTCGGTATTGCGTAAACATTTATGCTAATTATCCAATCACTAAAAATTAAAAATAAATTATCATGATAAAAAAATTAATTCATATTTCAAATAAATATTTAAAATTTAATATAAACTCTTTTAATCCTTATGAAACAATATTATAGATATTAAAGTTAATAGAGTGATGTTTTGAATTTTTTCTTTTATTAAAATAATATAAGGTCAATATCAAAGAAAAATATCACTAAGTGTCCATATTTTATAGAATTGGGTGAGAATGATTGAAATAAAATCATTAAATAAGATAAAGTAAAGTGTTAGAGAAATTTTAAAGCCTTATCCCAAAATTTTAACCTCACTTTACCTGTTTTACCATTACAAAGTTGACAAATATTTACCAAGGTTACTATTCATAATGACCCAAAATAAAAGGGTCATATTTACCAAAATTTATCCTCAAGATTCCAAATATTTAATCCATTTTATCAAATTTAGTTCATAGTAGTGACATAATTTAATTTAAAATTAAACCAACAAAACGTGATAAAAAGAGATTTTCCATAAAAAAATGTCTTCTTAAGTATAAAAAGTTTTTATAGCAAAATATAACATAAAATTGATTAAAATGACATTAATTGGATTATTAATAATATAAATGAACTAATTTTACTTTTAAATAATTTTAAAACAAAATGAAACCTTGTAAATTCTTGAAATGAAAATACTGTTTTCAATAAAAATTAGTATTTTCATTATTCATTGAAAAATCAATCTTTTCAGAAAATTCTCAAAATTTTACTCTAAGATAATTCTGACATGATAATTTTAAAAATGTAGGTCATTTTTTCAAATAAATTTTCTAAATGTTTTGATAATTAATTATATTATTTTCTCATAGAAAGAAATAATTTTTTTTGTGGGAAAATGTATTTTTGAAGCATATAGACTTTATTAAAAATTGAGTACATATTTATCAATATATTTTATTTATATAAAAAGTTTATATAAAATTTAAAAAATGTGGTTATTTCTATTCACTGTGCTAATTTAACCGATATGTTATAATGTTCCATTATATTATGGTTCATTTAGGCCCGATTTTTCATGTATAAAAAACTATCGAAAAAATTAAATTTATTTTAAGAGAAATATATCATAAAATCTCAGAGTGTTACAACACAACATAGTGTACTAGGTTAACTTCCCATGAACCACACTTGATATCTCACTACATTAAAACATTACCCAATGCATTGTAGGATTATATAATTATGGGACCAACCATCCCTTTATAATATGCACATGTATATGTGTGCCACATGAGGAAAGGTAACCATACATAAAACAAAAACATGATAAGACCCATGTGAAAGAAGTAAGTTTCATAAAATTGTCTCAAAGCATAACCAAATAATATATCTTAAGGATTTCAAAGAGAAGAAGGAACTAAATAATTTTGGATGTTCATATTTGAATAAATAAGCATAGGTCTTGAACATTGAGTTCTAATGAAGAAAAATTAATGAGATGTATTGGAGAAGTAAGGATAAAAATGAGTCACTTAGGTGATGCTTTATAAAATGAGTAAACAATATTTTAAAAAAGGAATAAAATTATTATTTTCTATATTAAAATTTAACTATAAGGGTTTTCCATAAAATAATGAGTTTTTTAAAATCTATTCATGGTTAAAAAGATTTTATGGGGGTGATATGACATGAAATAAGTCAAAGGGGAGTTCCTTTAAATCAAGTTTACTTAAAATAAGGAATTGAGAAGGAAACTTAAAGCATGTATAACACCAAATAGGTAATAGATATTTAACTTTATTTGTTTAGAAGAAAAATATATATAAAAAAATAGGATAAGTACATGAGAATAACATTGAGGAAAATAGAGAAGAAGAAAGAGAATGTGTAACCCAAAAGTAATGAGGGTGCTTTAGTTGATCCCTTACCTCAAGTATTGATTCAATCGGCGCATGCACTTAACTTCCTAAATAATAAAATTAATATTATCAAAAAAAATTATTAAGAACCATTTTTATCTATATTTAATTTTCTATGTTCTATTTTTTTATCATGTGCTATTCATTTATTAAATAGTTTTTACTTATGATGGATACTTGAAGTGGTTCAATCAATTTATTTGAAACTTCCTAGGAATATTGAACGTGATAAAATGTATTGTAAAATAAATTTATAATCTCTAAAATTTTATTGGTGTATGTATTTTATTATTCCATTAATTCAAAATTTATATAGTTTCATTGGTTTCCCTAAAATGGACCCAAATTAAGAAAGGTGTCTTAATATGTTCATTTAAGATGATTACATTTACTATGATTGTTTATTGTCAATATCACTTATAGAATTCCCAATATTATCATTACATAATATTAAGAGTTTTATAAATATCATCTTTATAACTTAAATATATTTTTATAGTTATCCATGTTATGTGATGATGGAAAATGAAATACGTCGTTTACACGGATGTGGTTGTTCACACATACACACAAACAACACTTTCACTTTCCATAGAATAGGAGGGGGTATAAAATGAAATAATTTATCATTTTAGAATAAAAATAATGTTATAAATTTCATATTTTTTAATTAAATTACCATTTTTAACCATTTATTTAAAACAATGAGGAAAAATAGAGCACATCGTTCATGGAGACGGTAGTCTGCACATACGCATGATAAAATCTTCAAATTTTGAATACTTTTAGAGGAAGGTAGAAAATGGATGACCCATTAATATAATAAAATTTAAGAATATTAATAATACTTAAGTTATAATACTTTCATTGGTAGAATAGATTTGAGGGGGTAGAAAAATAAATTAATTAAGAGTACTCGGTTGTGAACATTACCTATCCTTTTGGATGTTCTTCCTTGGGTAACCGCTTATGGATCCTTAGATTGGTCTTTTAACAAGACCAAGGCTTATAGGATGTAGATATAAAGTTTATGAGAGACTAGGGTAGAGTTTTGATCAAGTTAAAAATTTATAATAAATGAATAAATGAGGTGGTGAATGGTGATATTTATAAGTGAGAGAATTGATGTTTTTGTAATAATAAAAAAGATAAAATCACTATTCAGGGTTCAGATGGTTTTAATAATGGAAAATAATGTAGTTCATAAAGAGGTAAATTCTAGCATCAATATTTAATTAACACACATGTTTTTAACATGTTTTTCTGTTTTTTATTCTTATATTTTTCACTTTTATCTTTTTTGGTTTTTACCATGGTAAATAATTTTTACCAAATTAATTTAATTTTAATGCTTAAAAATGAAATGGGACTTATTAAATAATTTTAAAATAATGATTTTATATATTAAATCCATTTTTTCAAATAAAATTTCTAAGTATTATAAAAATAATAATTTTAATATAAGCACACACAATGCATAAAAACGTTTTTTTTGAAAAAGTGTATTTTTAAGTATAAAAATTATGTTTATGATACCATTATAAATGTTTTTTTTATTTCAACGACATTAATTGGTTTGTTTTTAAAAAAATAATAGTTACAAAGCAATATAAAATAGATTTCTACCTTGTGAAATCATAATTAAAAGAAAAATACAAAAACAATTTTTTATTGGAATAAAATATTACTTAAGTTTCAAAATTTTGAACATGGATTTTCTAAATTCAATATATTATTTTTAAATTTATAATTTTACCCCTTAAAAAAATTCACCATATTGATATTGTTTATAAATTTTTTAAGTCATTCTTAGTTCATGATAAACTCAAAAATGCTACGGTACTAATAAAAACTATATTTTTAATTTCTTATCTAAAAATTAATATTTTTAGAAAAATCCAAAAAAATCACCATAAGCTAATTTTGACGTGTTGAATTCAAAAAAGAATTTTATTTCATCAAATTAAAATTTTAATATTTTAATATTTATCTTTTAAATGAAAATAAAATTATAATTAAAATTATTTTTTTAGGAAAATAAACTTTTAAAATTTAAATGTTTTTTATCTTATTTCATATAAATTTATAATTAAATGATTGTTAATATATTATTTTTAAATATTAATTATTATCATATTCATCTTTTAAAAGTTTTCAAAAAAATTTAATTGATAAAATATATTACTCTAAAAATAGTTCTTTGAAAAATATCTAGTTTTGACATTTAGTAGTTTTAATCACATTTTCATAATTATGTGTCTTATAACTCCTAAATTTAATCAATACATCAACCATTATTTAAAAATAATGATATGTAGAGAATTTAAATATATATTTTTATAATAAAAAATTTATTATATTTTTATTTTCTTGAGGTTTTATTGTTATTGTAATTTTATTATTGATGTTTCACATCATATTGCATTATTTTATTCAGGCATGTTTTGGTCTATTTTAGTTTGGCGTCACGTGGTAAACAAGCCATAAAACACATTATATTTATTTAGATGGAATTTATATAGGAAAATCCTAGGATGTTACATTTTCCTTGCATGATAAAGAACAAATTCTACATATACACACATGTTATTCATATAGGTATGATTGTAATGATTCATAAGATTTTTCTAATGACATCATTCTCCCCATCATGTCATGAATCTACACATTCCTATGCTCATTTTTGTGAGATGAAACTCATGAAAAAAATTCATTTAAGAATGTTAAAAATATTTAAAACTAAAATATGTTAAATTTAGTTAAAAAATTCATGATTATAGCAACTCAATCCTTGTATACATATTATTACATCATTTTTTTCATAAATATTCATTAAATACAACCAAAGGATAAAAAATCCTAGCGTCTCTGGAAGACTGAGTTCATAATACATAAAATGAAATTAAAACATGACATATTTATTTTATTATCCATAATGAGCTCCTATATCCCTTTGATCTCCTAGAACTGTATAAGATAACTTAGGGAATACATAAAAGAAAGGGGTGAGCTAAAATGCTCAGTAAGGGAATAAACATAATAATGAATCATAACATGTGAGTCAAATGACATTAAATGATATCATGAAAGGGAAGGATCACGAATAATCAAATGGAAACATAAAATTGTTAAAATGGTATCATCTGATCATGAAAACATAGGAAAGTGATAGCAATATATAACATGAAATAAACATAAGTCAAGTTTAACTACTAAGACAACATCACATGGTGGGCAAAGTACCATAATAAATTAGTTTTACTCTCTAATCCCATACATAACATATCATGTGAAAAAAAAATACCCAATGCATTAGAGTGATATATGGGCACACTCATTATAACATGTACATTATTATGTGTTCCATAAAAGGAAAACAATCTTAAGAAATAAACATAAAAAATTACCTATGGAAAGAAACGATTTGAATTTGAGAAAAGAACTTATGACATGTATTACACTATAAAAGGAAGGGAGTATAAGATATTTATAAATTTTAGATACATAAATATATAATTTAGAATCATTACATAAGATTAAATAGAGATAAAAATGAGTTTGGGAGAGAAAGTTCATAACCTAATGAAAAAGGGTCGTTCAAAGAGATTCATTACCTTATGTTCCAAAATCATTCCGTACTTGAACATAATGTCCAAAATAATCAAATTAGATTAATTTATTTATTAATTCATAACCTTTTCCATATATAATTGATTTATTATAATTTTATTATGTTCATTTATAATCATTTTAATGAGATATAAAGTTTAATTTGTTGTTTCAGGGGTGTCTGTTTCATGGCTCCAAGGTCGTATCACTTGTGGATAACTATTGAAATTATTATCAAATGGGACTAAAAATCCAAAAGTGAAATGAAATTTTATTCATGTACTTTTATAAATTATAAATTTTCCAAATTCCTATATGTGTTCTGAAATTGGGATGATTTTTTAGTAAAAAGTTAACGTTAAATGATTAGTTCATTTAGGTGGTTTTACCGACAATCACAAACTATTTTTGTTACATTTAATATTATGGATATATTTTCATCAAAAAATGTAAAATAAGTTATAATATAATTATTATAATCTTATTTAACCATAATAACATTTTTATGACCAGTATTTTAAGAGGTGGAGAAAAATAAAGTGCGTTGTTCATGGTGGCGGTGAACCAACCATTTTGTAAACAACGCTTTCATTTAAGAAACAAAAGAAAGGAGGGTATAAGTTGAATATTACAAACTAATAATAACATATTAGTATATTTTGGATACTTATGTTACTATGTTTAGGTGGATAGGGATTATATGGTGTGGTATAAGAAGAATAGAATTAAAGAGGCTATTCAAAATTTTTACCACTTTCTTTGGCCCCCTCCTCTTAGGATATCCATTAAAGATCCATGAAATGGTATTTGTATGAGAATAGAAGCACTAAGACATGGGGGATAGTATTGGGAGGGGAATTTAGGAATAATTTTGGAAATATATAAGTCTTAGAATGTGTGAGGATAAGGGGTTGTGAGGGGTGATATTTATAAGGGGAGGAGAGATGTGTTTTTGAATATTACATTCATTAGTTTATTATTTTGGATCAAAAATATCAATAGTATTGATTATTGTGACTATATAAAGTAAATGGTTTATTTTATTTCGAGAAAATGGGTTCTTACATCATCCATGATTCAAAAATTCCAATATTTAACTTATAATGTTAAATGTCGTATTTTACTGTATTTCACTATTCACAAAAATTCAACTATTTTATAAAAATACCAAAAATTCACCCTAACCATTTTTTGATGTGCGGATTTCAAAAAAAAAAAATACATTCTATGAAAATAATATTATAAATGTGATAAATTTAATTTTTAAATAAAATCTTCATTTATTTGAAAATATCAATTTTAATATTATGATCGATTTTACGATCATTTAAAAAATTACTTATAGTCTCATAAAATTACCTCATCATTATAATAATAATTAATATTAATTTATAAATAAATTTTATGAAAATAAAATTTCATTTAAATCATTATATTTATTATAAAAGTGTAATTAAAAAATCTATGTTTTACAAAAATATAAACACTTAATATATCATTTTTAAAACATTTATTTAGTTATATAATGATATAAATATTCTATATTTTCATTTTATAAGATATCTAAATATTATTTTACATTTCCATAGGTGAAGTTACTATTCTAACGATTATGTTGCTATTCTTAATGGTAAAATTACTATTCCAACAACCATGTTACTATTCCAATGACCAGATTACTATCCCAATGGTTAGATTTGTAATGATTAGATAGGTTACAAAGTTCCTATAAATAACTCATATTTTATTCATTATTCTTTCACTTATATTTTCTTCTCAATGTTATATATATTTTTATTTTCAAAATCTATATTGGATCACTAACATTCTACTATATTTATATAGTGTTGTTCATGAGTGTAGTTATTCTAGGGGATTGAGAAGATCCAAATTTTCCTATTCTTATTTTATTATTTTCCATTTTTTGTCACATTGTAATACTTTCAATAATTATGTCCATAATTTCAATTATTATGTTCATATTGGTATTCTAAATGCAATGTTAAAATTATTATAATAAAATAGAATTGGTTTTATCACGGTGAATGTGTATATTATATAATACTATATTACTAAATATAACATAATTATTATTCAGAAGGGAAATTCCATTGATGAAATTCTAGGTCATTACATTTTCCCCCTTAATAATTTTTACCCTCAAAATATTGTTTTACATATAATAAGTTGAAATTAATGAGAGTAATCCTCCTTCATTGTTTATTATAGTTCCCATGTCACCTCCTCATACTTATGGTTTCATCATAATAATTTAAGGTCCAAGATATTCACTAATTGATCCTCATAAGAGAGATCATTTTTCATTTGTACCACCATTGAATTTAGTACATGTAAGGGATCTGGTATATACTTACTTAAGAGAGATACATGGAATAAGACATGTACTTGAGATAGGGTTGATGGGAGTGTTATTCGATAATCCATGAATCCAATTCGATCAAGAATATCAAAGGGGACAATGTACCTAGGAATTAGATTTACCTTCTATACAAATATCATGACTCCCTTCTATAAAGATATGTGAATTAATACCTTATCTCCAACCTCAAACTTTATGTCTCATAACCAATTTTCAGTGTAGCTCTTATATCGACTTTTATAATCCCTGATGTGCTGCTGAATGGTCTTGAACTTTTCTACCATTTCCTCGACCATTTCACGTCCCAACATCTTGTGTTCACTAACTTCATCCTACTATGCAAGTGTTCTACATTTCTTCCCTTAAAGTGATTCATATATAACCATTTACATGATTGAGTGTAAACTATTATTGTACAAGTAATCAACTAGAGGAAGATGTAGATCACATAATCCTTTGAAGTACATTGATCATTCTATCAATGTGTCCTTAAGTTTATGGATAGTTCTATTAGATTGGCCATTATTTTGGGGGTGATAATCTGTAATAAAGTTCAACTTAGTGTTTAGAGAATGTTGAATAATTTTATAGAACTTAGAGGTAAATATTATATCTCAATTTGACACAATTGACAGTGGTTTTCCATGCATCCTCACCACTTCTCTAATGTATATCCTTGCAAGATGGTCAAGTGAGAAATACTCTCGAATTTTAATGAAGCGAACAGTCTTTGTAAGCAGATCCCCCATAATCTATGTAACATTATTTCATCTTGATGTCTTCAAAAGACTAGTGAAAAATTCTATGATGATGTTTTCCCATTTATATATAGGTATGGGTAAGAGATGTATCATACCCATGAATTTTTTCCTTTAATCCTTCTCCTGTTTATATACTAGACATTTTGATGTATATTCCATGATCTCCTTCTTCATATTATCCCACAAATAGTGCTATTAGAGATCTCTATACATGTTTGTGATTCTTAAGTGGATGGAGAAGGTCAATCTATGTGAACCATTCAATAACTCTTTCTTTACCTCAATATTTTATAGTAAACATATTCATGACCCAAATATTACAACTCCCTCTTCTTCAATTTTGAACTTTGAGGATTTACCTTTTCTTATAGCTTCCACCATCTTTTGATTTTCCACATCATCTCTTTGAGAATCCTTTATCTTATCCATAAGGAATGGTTGAGAAATAATTTTATAGAGGAATGAAAATTTTCCTTATTTTATAATCCCCATGTCTATCCTTTACAATTCTTATAATATTGGATCCTTATTGACTCTCATCATTGATAAGATTTCTAGATCCATTCTACTTAGAGTATCCGCCACTTTATTTTCTTTCTCGGGGTGGTAATAGATTGAGCATTAATAATTCTTGATTAGCTCTAACCATCTTCATGGTAACATATTAATCTCCCTCTATATGAATATATATTTGAGGCTCTTATAATCTGTATATATCTCACACTTCTCCCCATAGAGATAATGCCACTAGATTTTAAATGCAAAGATCATTGAATCCTACTCAAGATCATGTGTTGGATAGTTCTACACATAAAATTTCATCTACCTTAGGAATAGGCTATCACTTTATCTTTCTACATTAGTACATGTCCCAATACCTTCTTTGAATCATCAATGTATACCAAAAAAAGTTCCCCACTTGAAGGCAGTGTGAGGACTAGTGCAGTGATATGCCTCTTTTTTAATTCCTTGAAGCTCACTTAACATTAATCAGTCTAGAAAAACTTTAATCCCTTCCAAGTTATCTTGGTTAGTGGGTTTGAAAATAACAATAAGTTTTTCACAAATCATTGGTAATACATAGATAGTCTAAGGAAAATATGGATCTCTATTATAGATGTTGTCTTGGGCCATTCCTCAATCACATTTATCTTAAAATGGTCCAAAAATATCCCCTTTTTGGTGATAACATACCCCAAGAAAGATACTTTATCCACCCAGAACTCACATTTACTATACTTTTCATAAAGATCCTCTTTTCTTAAAGTCTTTAGCACAATGTTCAAATTCCCCTCATGCTTCTCCTTGATTTTGGAGTATTTCAGAATATCATCTATAAATACTATCACCAATTTTTCAAGGTAATATGTAAATAATCTATTCATTAAGTCCATAAATATTTCTGGAGAGTTAATGAGTCTAAAGGGAATCAATATGAATTCATAGTGTCTATACCTCTCCCAAAATGTATTTTTGGGGATATCTTTCTTCTTATCCTTTAATTGGTGATATCCCGACTGAAGTTCAACCTTATAGAAATACTGAGCTCCATGTAATTGATCGAATAAGTCACTATCTATCAGAGGGGATAATTGTTATTTATCATTATTTTTTTGAGATTATGATAATAAATAAAGAGGCACATTGACCCATCCTTCTTATTTATGAAGAGGATTTATACACCCCATGATGAAACACTCAGGCATATAAAACCCTTGTCTAGAATCTCTTGTAACTAATTATTTAGTTCTTCCAACTCAAAAGTGGCCATTATATAGGAATTCTTTGATATAGGAAGAGATCCAGCTATAAGTTCAATTGAGAACTCATCATCTATGTCAGGAGGAAGACCAGGAAAAACTTTGGGAAATATATCAGTGCAATCCCTCTCAATGGGAATGTCTTAAAGCATGATTCTATCATTGGTCTCAATCATTTGAAATATATATGATTTCTAATAAGACAATAATATCCACACTTGAATAGAATATTCCAAGGTAGATTCATCCTCCTCTTTACACTTGTATAGGATCGTAGGCTGAATCGAGATGTAAAAGGTGATCTCCCTCTCTCGATAGTTGATGTTGGATTTTTATAAGGGAACCCAATCTATGACTAATATATCATTAAACTCCTCTAAAGGAAGTAACAAAATATTTACTAGATAGTTCAGTCCACAACCCTTGAATTGGGAGGATTTATATACTTGGGATGCAATAATTAATCCATTTTCTGTTCTCACAGATAGATAAACTCCCATGTTTTGAGGTGGTGTTTGAATAATTATACTAAACTTGTAAGATATTAAAGAATTCATAGAACCAAAATAAAAAAGTATGTTCAATATTCTTGAATGAATAAAAATCACACCTATCACCACGTCATTTTCGGGATCTACCTCAGTAGTAGTGATAGTATATGCCCTTAATTTCTCTCTAGGCCTTAGAGGTTGTTATCATTGATTCTATTTGAAAACCCTTGTATTAGGTCTTTGGATTTTATCACTACCTTGTTCCTTATAGTTGAAACACTGTAGTGTAGGATGATTGTTGATCCAAACCTTGTTTTATTCTTCTAATTTAGTGGGTTTCTTCATTTCATTTTAGAATTAATTATCTCGATTCCCCTCTTTTCCATATTTGAAATATCTCTTAGTTTCATTTAGATAGTTTTTGGGATGCTTCTTCTCACACTTTTGACATGTGGGATGTTGTATTTTCTTTCCCCCTTGGGATTTATCTATTGATCCTCATAAATTAAACTATATTTTTATGATTTTTATCTCATGGCCCACAAGACCACTGAGATCCAACAATATCCATCTCAACCTTAAGGGAATAATAGTAAATATTATTATAGATATAAATGTCTCTAATCACTAAGTATTTTCATAGACTTAGATTTAATATACTAAAGAATCCATCCACCTTTCTTTCAGTGTTCATGAAAAAGTTGGAGGCGTATCATGAAAGCCTTGTGAATTTTTCCTCGTATGACCTGATAGACCCATATTCCTTTTTCTTTATTCTGAGGAAATCCCTCTACATTTTAATACATATATTTTGGGAAAATATTTATTGAATAATATTTTCTTGAATACTTCCCATTCCATGGAATAAATATCCTCTTTAGACTTTGTGTTCTTCATCAGTGTCCACCACTGATCAGTTTACCCTTGAAGGTGATAGATATCCAATACGACTTTATCTTTTTCTGAGAATTAGAGGACAAAGAATATCTTCTCAATAGAGTTAATCCATTTTTCCAAGATGATGGGATAAAAAGATACACTAACTAGGAGGCCTTTGTCACATAAAGGAATCAATTACAACTTGTTATTTCTTAAGAGGAGGGTGTTCCACAAGATTCATATTATTATTCAGAGCATGAGTTAGTTGAGACAATACTTCCATGAAGTTTACATCTCATGATCCAATAAGGTTATTCATATCATAAGGGAAATAATAAAATTTCCTATCACATCGGTTTTTGGCATGATTCCTCCTATTTCCTTCCATTAACTAAAATAAAATAAAAACAGGATGAGAAAACTTTAATTAGTTAAAATATAAACGAGAAACTATAAAAATAGAAGGGATAACTTATAAATGTAATGTAAATCCTAAAATTTGAGTCTCTATATTTCAATCTAGGTTATCTATGGTGGTTTCCTTATTAAGTTTTATAGCCTAACAATCTATTTAATCCCTTCACAATGGATCGTAAGGAGTTTGTGAATTTTCCAAAAAATATCCCCCAGGAGTGTTAAAATTGGTGTGAAAAAAGACCTTTTTGTCGTGAACCAGGTGACGATCAAGTCAAATCCCAATTCACCCTTTTTGGGGTTTTTACCCATAGGTATAACTACACTAGATCCATATCTACTTGTAGTATTCAGATAGGGATGTAATTTCTTTGAAACCACTAGTTCAATACTTCAACAAAATTATATGATATTATTCTATACTTAGATACATACCTAGGTTTATCACTAAATTATTCTATTCCTAATCCTAAAAAATAACTATACCATCCTTTGATACCAACTATAACAACCAAATCCTTTTGCAGATATTATTAAATTATTTTTATCATAAAAATCCATTAAATACAACCAAAGGATCGAAAACCTTAGTGTCTTTTGAAGAATTGGTTCATAATTCATCAAAGTAAAATAAAAAATGAATCTTTATTTTATTCACTATAATGATATAATATATCCATTTTGATCTTCTAAAACTAAATATGATAACCTGATTAATACATAAAATAAAGGGGTTCTCTAAATAGCCTAGTAAGAGAATAAATATGATAATGAAACATAACATGTGAGTCAAATTGAATAAAATGATATCATGAAAGAGAAGTATCATGAATAATCACATGGGGTAATAACATTATTAACATGGTATCATATCATCATGGTGACATATTAAAGTGAAAACAATATATAACATGAAATAAACATAAGTCAAGGCTAACTGCCAAGACAACATTAAATGGTGGACAAAGTCCCAAATGGATTAGGTTTACTCCCTAATCCCATACATAACATATCATGATAAAAAAATTACCCAATTAATTTTATTACTATATTGAGGGAACCGATATTAACATGTACATGCATATGTGTTCCATAAAAGGAAATCAATCTTAAGGCATAAGAATAAAAATTACCCATGGAAAGAAACGTGTTGCATTTGAGAAAAGAACTAATGGAATGTATTAATCCATCAAAGGAAGAGATAATAAGCTAGGTATATATGTGAGATAAATATATACATAATATATAATCCTTAAATAACATTAAATAGAGAGATAAGGTGAGTTAGAGAGAGAAATTTCAAAACCCAAAGAAAAAGGGTGGTTTGAAGAGATACATTTCCTTATGTTCTTGAATCATTCTTTGCTTGAGATTAATGTCCTGAATAATCAAATAAGATTAATTAATTTATTAATTAATAAACTTTTATATATATACTTGATTTATTATAATTTTATTATGTTAATTTATAATCATTTTAATGAGATATAAAGTTTGATTTTGTTGTTCCGAGAGAATTCATTTCATGGTTCCAAGGTTGGTTCACTTGAGGATAATAGTTGACGTTCTTGTAAAATGGGTCCACAACTCTAGAATTTAAATGAAATTCCATTAATTTACTTCCATAAATTAAAAAATTCCAAAATACCCATATCTATTCTAACATAAGGATGATTCTTTTTTTAAAAAGTTGACATTTAATGGTTAGTTCATTTAGGTAGTTTTACCGACCACCACGAACTAGTTTCACTCTATTTAATATTATGGATATATATTAATTAAATAATGAGAAATAAGTTATTATATACATATTATCATATTATTTAAACATAATAACATTTTTATGACCAACTTTGAAGGCGGTGGAGAAAAACAAAATACGTTGTTCATGGCAGTGGTGAACCAACAATTTTGTAAACAATGATTTCCTTTATGAAACAAAATAATGGAGGGTAAAAGATGAATATTACACATTAATAATAACATATATATATATTTATGATATTTATGTTACTATGTTTAGGTGGATTGGGGTTATATTGGGTGGTAGAAGAAGAATAAAATTAAAGAGGTTAGTCGAGATTTTTACCTTCTTATTTGGTCACCTCCTATTAGGATATCCCATAAAGATCCTTGAAATGATCTTTGAATGATAAAAGTATCACTAAGATGTGGGGTATAGTATTGTGAAGTTAATTAGGCAAAATTTTGGTAACCTACAAGGATAATAAGGTGTGATTATAAGGGGCTGTTAGGGTTGATATTTATAAGGGGAGAGAGAGATGTTTTTGAATATTGTTTTCATTAGTTTATTATTTTGGCTAAATATTATCAATAATATCGATTATTGTGAATATATATAGTAAATGGTGAATTTGAGTTTAAACTAATGAGTTATTATATCAGTAATTAATTATAAATTCAGGTATTTGTCTTAAAATATTAAATGTCATATTTTATCGTATTTCACTATTTACCAAAAAATTAATTATTTAAGAAAAATATCAAAAAATTAACCCTACCCATTTTTAAATGTGTAGATTTCAAAAATGAAATAAATTTTATGAAAATAATTTTCTAAATATGATAAATTTAATTTTTAAATAAAATCCTCATTTATTTGAAAAATATCAATTTTAATATTAAGATTTATTTTTCGATCCTTTGAATAATTACTTATAGTCTCATAAAAATATATCATCAGTATAATATGAATTAATATTAATTTATAAATCAATTTTATGAAAATAAAATTTCATTTAAATAATTATATTTATTATAAAATGGAATTGAAACATTTATGTTTTACAAAAACAAAAACGCTTAATTTATCATTTTTAAAACATTTATTTACTTTCATCATGATATAAATATGCTATATTTTCATTTTATAAGATAACTAAATATTATTTTACATTTTCATAGTTGATGTTACTATTCTAATTGTCAGGTTGCTATTATCGCGGTCAAATTACTATTCTAATGGTCAGATTACTGTTCCAATGGTTAGATTTGTAATGGTATATGGGTTCCTTACTTCTTGTAAATACCTCATATTTCAATAATTCTTTATTCACTTCCATTTTCTTCTAAAGTTTTTATATATTTTTATTTTTAAAATTCACATTTGATTACTAACATTATTTTTCATTTTTACAGTGTTGTTCATGAGTAAGGTTGTTCTGGGGGATCGAGTAGATCCAAATTATCCTATTCTTATTTTCTTATTTTTTTTATTTTTTGTCCCATTGTAATAATTTCAATTATTATGGACATATTGGTTCTCTAACTATAATGTTTAAATTATTGTAATATAATGTTATTGGTTTCATCATGTGGTACATGTTAATTATATAATATTATATTACTAAAGATGACACAATAATATATTTTGAAGTGAAATTACATTGATAAAATTCTAGATCATCACAATGATCATGTCATATAGTCAGCATACTATCAAGTAGTGGTTAAATAAAGAGGTACAATGCCCCTCAGGCTATCCAAAGGTACTGATTCCATTATCGACCTTGCTATCAATCTCTTGCATGAACCCATTTCTCTTTCAATGTCCTACCAAATATAGAACATAGTAAAAATAAAAAACAATACCTCACAAGTCCTCCCATGGAGTATAAGTATTAATGATCTATTAGGTTTTGGATGTTATAACTATTTTTTGTTTATGTATCAAAATTTATGGAAGATGATGTTTTTAGAAGATGAGGTGCAGAACCAAATGGAGACAGTACAATCGGCACCAGGGAAGTCTGAAAGTAGGAAAAAACGGTAGTGGTGACTAATTATAGATGATAGAAGTGTGAAATAAGTGACTGGACTTTCATAAGAGTAACTTTGTTGATATGTAAGAATATCATAGTGTTTTCAAAGGTTGTGTAAGATTCTTTAGAGGGACATGTAAGATAAAATGGTTGGATTGAAAAAATCACCGAAAGTAAAAGGAAGCTATTGGAATGATGGAGCCTGATCTATTGGATGATGTTAGGTCAAGTGCAAGTGACCGGTACTGAACACCTGTCCCCAGATCTTGTAGTTTGACCTCCACAGTGAGGTCACTATGAGTTTTGGGGGTGATGCTCCCCCATGGACAGGGGTTGGGGGCCTTTGGTGGCACCGACAACATGTATTAAAGTATTGCAAATTTTTTTGATACGGTACTGTAGCAACATGGGCTTTACTTATAGGGATATTGTAGCTCTTTGGTCTTTACTACCATGTGTTATGTAACATAGTAAACCAACTATGTGGATCTAAGTACTGTAGAAATGTGGTTTACTATAACACAATTTGATTTTTGAACTCATTTTCAAGTTAGGGTTTTAGTGTGTGTGTGCCCTGTAATTTTCTCCCAGATATAGTGAATTTTGTTCTACCTCTCTGTAGACATAGATATTATTCTCAAACCATGTAAATATTTGTATTCTTTTTTGTTCTTCTTTCCTTTTCTATTTTTTTATACTTATATTTCTCAAATTATATATCATTGGAGCTCTTGATGTTTTCATAACAGAAGAAACTATTCTGAAAGTGATGCAAAGGATATGACACTATTCACAAGAAGCATATGTAAAGTCGGTGTTTCTCAGTGTGCAAATGGTTGTTTCCATTATTGAGTGACATATGCCTATGAAGATTAAAAGGTGGTGGATCTGATAGAACCGTAAAACTACTATGGGGTGTTTCTATAAATAGATGTGTGTAGGTTACTTGTCTAGTGTTAAACCGAAAGACAAAGGCTATGATGCCAAAGGTGGTGAAGTTAGAAGGTCTTTAAGCTGAAAGGGTGGAAGACCCATAAGATCACATGAATAAGTAGAGAATAAAGATATATTTTAGTGATTATTGGAGTCTAGAAAAGATTCACATCCAACTGTAAGAGTTGGTTTCCTAGAACCAACTGGTTTTACTTTGATTACATGGATATTTAATGTATTATTACATATTGTTCATTGTTATACATGATTATTATGTAATAATGTCCTATAGTATTTGTTGCATTGATAAGGTCATGGAAATTCCCTACTATGATGAGAACCTTGAAATGATATAACAATATTCTTAAATATAGTTCTGCAGTTGGATGACATGCTATGATGGGATACATAGCATGCGGACCGTTAGGTGTGAGTACTCGTAAGTAGATGAGACTTCCTCTCATGAAGTTTGCACTTGGTAATCTTCAATATAGAAGATTATGAGAACAGACCCGCTAGTAGGAATTTCGTATGTTTTGGTGTCATCAGATATTTCTATATGTGATTGTGTGTAATTATCCTTAGACTTTAAGATTATCATTAATACATGTCATGAATTACGCACTTTGATTTGCTGACGAAAACTGTCATGCAGACAGTTGGAAGGAAGTAGGGTATGTTGGGTGCATCACGAGTGGCATGTTATTAATGGATAAGTCGAGGAAGGATTTGTCCCTTCCATTTACGGATGTTGATATCTCGACCCTTTTATTGAAATAGAACCATCACACGAAATAACATGGACATGGTGTAATGAAGAGTTTATTTCAGGTAGTCAAAGAATGACATATCAAGCATAAAAGTTGATGAAACAATCATGAAACCTACTTGATGAGATATTGCGACAAAGGGATTATATTACATATTGAGCGTTCGTATGTGGATGTTGTTGTTGCGACTTTACGTTCTTTCTCTTGGGTGACTTGACCCGTTGCTAGACAATATTCTTGGACTTTAGGCAAGCCTGCCTAATGCCAACGAGAAAGAATCCTAGAGGGTCACACACTAAGTGTTTTTGGTGGTCTCGGTTAAATTCTATTTGAATTTAATTAATGAAATAAATATTATTCTCAAGACCATGGAATAATTTTATTCAAGTTACAATGATCGCATAAATTAAATAAAATATATTTATTTATTTTATTGAACATTTAATAAATATTTATTTAATAGTTTGTAAATAAAATATTTATTTAAGAGAATAAATTATTTATTTATTTATTCAGGTGTTCAATAAATAGAAGTGGAGTTCGAGCAAACCAAGGTCGGTCTGATAGTAAAATAATTATTTGCAAGATGGTAAATAATTATTTAACTAGGTGACACAAATTAAAATAACACTGCTATTATTTTATGACGCAGAATTTTATTTATAATTCTGTTTTGCACAAGTTGGCGCACCATAAATAATGACATGGTATTATTATTAAATGCATGAGTTTTCTCTAAGTTTATGAATGTATTTAATTGTTTCTATGCAATTAAATATTGTAACTAAAATTCCATGTATATAAATAGGAAAGTACACCTATTGTGCCAGACACCACACCACACGCCTGGTGAATTAAGAATTGTTGATCCAAACAATTTCTCTCTCGAATCCTCTTCTCTCCCCTCTCAAGAATGAGATACATTCTTTAAGGCCGAAGAACAAGCGATCAAGAACGACTGACACAAGACACTCGCTTCACCGTGCTAGCACCTAGAGAACAAGCGGTGTCGATCGGAGGCCATCAGAGCACGTGTGGATCACCACTAGAGGGATTCTAATTTGGATCCTTACAAGCACAACGAGATAATCTATAAGGGTCATTCCATATGATCAACATCATTAATGAAGAAAAATACCAAAGATAGAGGTATTATTTTTCTTTATGAAATTAATTAAATTAATTATAAACATGATGTGAAAGATCCTCTCTAAGATTTCAGGCCTCTTTCTTATTTATCTAAATATTTGATTATATTTCATGGAGACTGGAGTTCATCGTCGTATTGATCCTTGAATAATTATTGATCATGGTAAAAATTAAATTTGGGTGCCATCCCAACCACGCTTCTACTGCGCCAGTAACCTTAAAGTGGTATCATAGCAATTACATCATAGTTTATAATTATTTAAATATTTCATTGATGACTTACACATTTAATAATTTAGTTGTTTCAATTCAAGTTAATCGTTCTAAAAATCCGAATCTCAAGAACTATTCTTCCTCTTTTGTTTATTGTTCACCTTACGAAAACCATATTTTCTTTTAATTTTGATAAAAATAAAATAGAGGATCTCATCTGGAGGTGACAAAGCTTCCTGGATGTACAACACCAGAACACAAGACGTGTATTCGGCAGTACACACCATGTAGTCAATATTCAATGCATCAGACCGGTCTGCCAAACCAAGACGTGTGTTGGAGTTTTTTAAGTCTTAAATGACTCCATGTGTTGACCAGGAATAGGTGGCATGCGGTTTCTAGATTACACACTGTGTAGCCCAATGGATACGACGTGTAGTCCCTTAGGGTTAGGGTTGGACCGTATAACTCATACATGGCTTGACCAGCTATAGACTGTGTAACGAGGAACTACACGACGTGTGGCCCAGTGGACATGCCATGTATAAAGATTTCTGAAGTATACTCACATGTCATTTCCCCGGGCGTGTACTTCAGATAGACAGTAAAAAATAGTACATTCCATGTAGTTGGAAATACACATCATGTACTTATCCAAATTACACATATTTATTAAAATTTATTATTATATTATACAAACCCTTGAGACGTGTACCATAGTGCAGGAGTAAAGCTGATGCACAACACGTGATAGGTGTTTTATATATGTGTGTTTAATTTAACATCTGCATAATGTTCATTTTTACTCATTGGGTAGTTATGAATAGGAATTCACTGGGTTGACTCTAAGGTATAAGTTACATACAAAGATAATTTTAAATGAATTTATTTTTTTCAAATTATGATTTATGATAATCTCAAGGAAATTCAAAAAAGGGTTTAAGATAAAAGGATTGATTAATTAAAGATGATAATTAATTGATTCGAGCATGATTTATCTTAAACAAGAACGATTAAATAATTGATTTCTAGTTTTATTTATGCATAAATATCATTGTATGTATGGATGATCATGAGCTATACCAAAACCTTTGTATGTGGATGGTTTCTTTTAATTTATTTATTTTAATTAAATTTGTTGGCCTGCGAGCCTTCTCCTCATTAATATGTAGGGCCTGTGTGCCCAAGGTTTCTTTTATGTAAAACCCCCTTTTACCCCTCACCTACATATGAGTTAAGAAGGGCATATGTAATGGATAGAACTCCCAAGATAGTGGAGGTGGTTCAAGCTGTAGACGAGACAAAAACCAATCCCAAGAGATACAGAGGTGGAAAGGTGGAAGCTGTAAACACGAACCCAAAAGGTTCAAGGTGTTTCTCCCCTAGGTCAGGGTTAGTTTATCAACCTCTAGATAAACTAACCATTAGAAAAGTTCGTGATCATTCCATTTACTTTATTTTATTTCTATCAGTTGCATGGTTTATCATTATGGATGTGTTGTCACAATCCCATAATTAATGAATTAAACAAACATGCAAGATGGAACTAAAATAAACAGACTTATGCATAAATATTATCAAGACATGGTTAATAACTTAAGTAAGTTCCACTTAATATTAACAATCATGTGATAATGATAATAAGAAATTCGTGCATAAGAGATAGAAATCCCTCAAATAAAATATTAAGTCAGAACAATCCTTTCGTTACTTTATTAAGGGAAAAACTCAATAAAACTATGTGTTTGACCAACCCTTGTTAGGACACTTACTTTTATACAGGAATCCCCTATGAAAGGTTTCAGGCTGACTTATCCATATTAAATCAAGATGAGTATACCTTTCTAGACTTGGTGTAATATTGGAGGCAAGAGTTGAGGAAATCCAAATTCATGATTTTAGGATTGGGGTGTCCACTCAACATATCAAGTAGCTGAAATCCCACAGTTGGAAAAGACCTGCCTACCTAAATTCCTTCTAATAGCTTGAACAACCCTTGTTGGGGTTATGTGAAGGGGAATCTGGATATTTTCCACTAGAATGTCATGGAAACTGGACATTCCGAGTTCATTGGTGAGGGATATTGGGACTTGATAAAATTTTGGGAGACTTAATAAAATTTATTATTTCTTATAAAATGTAATAAAGAAAGTAATAATGATCTTCTCTTTTAATTGTAAAATAAAAATGACAAACTCATCAAACACAATATCCCTACGATCAATTCTGGATAAAGACAACATCCTCACTGGTAGTAACTTCCAGGAATGGTTTAGACGCCTTCGGTTTATCCTATGCCATGAACAGAAGTCTTACGTGCTGGAGTCAGCATTACCTGATCTACCTGCCAAAGAGGCGAGTGACTAGGATTTCCTACTCTGTGAGAAACATATGAACGATACAGTTGATGTTCAATGTTTGATGCTATCATCAATGTCTAGTGAGGTCATGAAGTCTCATGAAAACATGGATTCTTATAGCATGATCGAGCACCTCCGTGGTCTTTACTAGGAGAGAGTAAGATAAGAAAGGTTTGAGATCTATAAAGAACTCTTTCAGAGTAAGCTTGGAGAAGGTTCCCCAGTTGGGCCTCATGTAGTCAATCTCATTGGCTACATTGAGCACCTGGAGGTTCTAGGGTTTAAACTCCCCATAGAACTGGGCACCAATCTCATTCTCACATCACTCCCTTATAGTTTCTCTTTTTTTAAAAGGTTGGGGCCAAAGCCTCATTTTATTATTTAAAGAAAAGACCTCTTTAGACTGGGTAGAGGGAGACCCATTACATAGTCGAAGGCCCAAGGAAAAATGGCCTGAATACTATGCTTGAATGCCTATTTTTTTGGCCTAAAGGGTCCCTCAGTGAATAGTACCACTATAGTACCTGGGCTGCTGTAGTACCTACTACAGTACCGCCGCCGCTACAGTCCTACTACAATACCTCTTCCGCTATAGTGTCACTGACTCTATAGTAATGCTACAATTCTCTGCTATAGTGCTACTACAATACCCTTAGAAAATAGTCCCAGCCCAGATTTGATCCTGGGTCTTTTTGGATGCCAAGTAGAAGCCTTTACCACTAGGGTACAGACTTGTTGGATCAGAGCTTCTCTAACCTTGTTTTCAATTTCAATATGAACAACATTGAGAAGTATCTATCTGATATTATTATCCTCATTCGCCAATTGGACAAAGATATGAAGTGTGAAAGGCCTTCAGTCCTTATGGTGAATAATAGGAATGGGAAGGCGAAGAGCTTTAAGCCCAAAACTTCTTCACAGCCTTCCAATAAAAGGAATATAAAAGGGAAGTCAAGGGAATAGGAGGCTATTTGTTTTTCATGTGGCAATAAGAGCCAATGGAAGAAGAACGACACCCAGCCGAAGAATTAAGGGGAAGCTTCAACTGCGTTTGTTATCGAATGCAATCTATCTGTTTCTACAAATTGGGTATTAGATACAGCTTATAGTGCTCACATATGTATCCAAATACAGGAACCAAGTAGATTTAGTAAGATTGATTGAGGAGAGGTATATCTACGATCATCCAACGGAGCTAGACTTGCTGCTTTAGCTATTGGGGACTACCACCTAATGTTTCCAACTGGGTTGATCTTGGTGTTAAAGGGTTGTTTTATGTCCCTTCTGTAACCAAAAATATAATTTCTATTTCCTGACTAGATATATATGGATTTTTTTTCAAGTTTGGAAATTAATTTTGCTTCTTTTATAAAGATATCATTTGTTTTGGTAGGGCACATTTATACAACAGTATTTATGTGTTGGATTACAAAAACTAGGTAATGGAAATTGATGACAAAGATACTTCACATGACTCATACCACACCCAAATTTGGCATCCCCGACTAGGTCATGTAAATGAGAAACACTTGACAAAGTTACATCAAGATGGATATTTATATTCTTTATAACTAAAACCACTTGACGTATGTCATGCATGTTTACAAGGAAAAATGACCAAATCCCCATTTGGTGAGAAAGGTTAAAGGGATAAAGAACTTCTTGAATTGGTTCATACTGATGTGTGTGGACCATTTCCAGTTGGATCAAGGGGAGGGTACTCATACTTCATAACTTTTACTGATGATTTTAGTAGATATGGATATATCTACTTAATGAGGTATAAGTCAGATTCTTTTTATAAGTTTAAAGAATACAAGAATGAAGTTGAGAATCATCTTGGTAAGAATATTAAGAAACTCCTCTTAGACCGAGGTGGAGAATATATTAATCAATACTTCATTGATTACTTACGGGGGTTTGGGATCCTATCCTAACTCACTCCTCCAAACATGCCCTAGTGTAATGGTCTGAGTGAAAGGAGGAACCACACCCTATTGGATATAGTGAGATCAATGATGAGTCATGAGAGTCTTCCATTATCTTTTTGGGGACATTCGTTACAAACAACGGCACACATACTAAACCAAGTACTAACTAAATTGATAAATGTTATTCCATATGAGTTCTGGAGTGGAATAAAATCCATGTTATCGAATTTACATGAGTGTGGTAGAAAATCATTTGTTAAGGCCTCTTCAGGAAACAAACTCACACCTTGAGGCACAAAGTGTACCTTTATAGGATACCCTAAGGAAATAGGGGGATATTACCTATAAATCCCCTTAGAAAAAAATGTTATAGTGGCAAGACATTCCATATTCCTTGAGAGGGAGAACATCTCCAAAAGAGATAGTGGGAGAGAGATATACTTCGATGAAGTCGAGGCTCAAGGTACACAAGAGTTGGTACAAGAATAGATTCAACAAATCCCTGTGCAAGAAGAATCTGTTCTAGAGACACAAGTACTACGTAGGAGTACAAGAGAGGTTAGAGAACCAGAATGATATAGTTTTCTAGTTACTTAGGATGGTGACTCATTATTAGTTGATAATAATGACCCTCTAACCTACAAGGAAGCAGTAAGTGGCACAGACATTTCCAAGTGACAAGAAGCCATGAATTCTGAAATGGATTCCCTGTACTAAAACCAAATCTAGATTTTGGTAGATCCTCCAGTTGATGTAAATACTATTGGTTTCAAATGGATATTCAAGAAGAAACTGAACATGGAAGGAAAAGTCAGTACCTATAAGGCACGAATGGTTGCAAAAAGTTTTAAACAGTGTCAAGGAATTGACTATGATGAACCCTTCTCACCAGTTGAAATCTGAAATAAATCATAATTATACTTTCCATTGTAGCTTACCATGCCTATGATATTTGGAAAATGAATGTAAAAATAGAATTCCTTAATGGGAACCTTTAGGAAGATTCCTACATGACACAACCTAAAGGGTTTGTGACTCCAAAAGATTCCAATAAGGTATGCAAGTTATAGAAATCCATTTATGGATTAAATAAAGCATCCGGGTCATGGAAAATTTGTTTTGATGAATCCATAAAAGAATTTGGTTTTATGAAGAATGAATGTGAGCCTTGTGTCTACAAACAGTTTAGTGGGAGTGCAGTCATTTTCTTAATAGTATATGTTGATGACATATTACTTATTGGAAATGAGATACCAATCTTAAATTATGTTAAGGCATGGTTTAATCAATGCTTCTCCATGAAATACTTGGGAGATACAACGTATATTCTTGGTATCAAGATACACTGTGATAGATCCAATCTATTGTTGGGCCTAAGTCAAAGTACTTAAATTGATAAGATACCGAAGATATTCAGTATGGAACAATCTAAGAGGGGATTGTTTCCAGTGTCAAATGGCATTCATCTTTCCAAGAAAATGTGTCATTAGACACATGAGTAAAGAATGATAATGGCAAGGACTTTATACACATTAGTTATTGGGTCAGTCATGTATTCCATACTATGTACTAGGATAGATGTCACTTACGCATTGAGTGTGGTAGGCAGATATCAAGTTGACCCAGGTGACCGCCATTGGATGATAGTCAAGACTATCTTAAAGTATCTGAGGTGTAATAAGGATATGTTCCTGGTTTATGGAGGAGATGAGGAACTAGTCATCAGAGGATATGCAGATTCTAGTTTTCAAACTGATCAAGATGACATGAAGTCACAAAAGAGATACATATTCACTTTGAATAGAGGTGTAGTGAGCTAGAAGAGCTCAAAGAAGAGTGTGGTCGCAGATTCTAAAGCAGAGTCAGAGTATATCGTAGCTTCTGAGGTAGCTAAATAAGTAGTTTGGATGCAAAGATTTTTCCTGGAGCTAGATGTTATACCTAGCATTAAAGATCCCATCACACTGTATTGTGATAATACTACAGCAGTGGCTCTCGCAAAAGATCCAAGGTCAAATCAGCGGATGAAGCACATACTTCAGAAGTATCATCTCTTGAGGGATTTTTCTCAGATAGGAGAAGTTGAAGTGAGCAATATTTCCACGGAAGACAACATGGAAGACCCCTTGACTAAATCCTTGACTCAGTAGAAACATGATCATCATGTGAGGTCTAGAAGACTGAAAGTTGTAGGCAGTTGGCTCTAGTCTAAGTGGGAGTTTTTAAGAGTTGGTGTCCTAGAACCAACTGGTTTTACTTTTATTACATGGATATTTAATGTATTATTACATTTTGTTCATTTTTCTGCATGATTATGATGTAATAATGTCCTAGAGTATTTGTTTCATTGATAAGGTCATGGCAGTTCCCTGCTATGATGACAACCTTGAAATGCTATAACAATATTCTTAAATATAGTTATGCGGTTGGATGACATGCTATGATAGGACACATAGCATACAGACCGTCAAGTGTGAGTACTCGTAACCAGATGAGACTTCCTCTCATGAAGTACGCACTTGGTAATCTCCAAGATAGAAGATTATGAGAATAGACCCACTAGTATGAATTCTTCATGTTTTGGTGTTATCAGATATTTCTATCTGCGAGCATGTGTAATGATCCTTAGACTTTAAGATTATCATTAATACATATCACGACTTACACACTTTGATTTACTGATGTAGCGAATCGGGTTTTGTCCATGTCAGACTTTGAAATATTCCTATGAATAATTCCAGAGCCATGCGCAGAGACGACATGCGTTTTTGAGGCTTGGTGTACCAGAATTAATTTTATAAAAATATTAAGTATTTTTATACTATGCACGAGGCAGGAACAAATTATCTCTTAAGAGTTATCTCAGATCAGAAATCCGAGGGTACAGTTGCATCCAGAGTGTGTTGTTTACCTTAGGTGGGGTGTAAAAGTAACGGGCATGAGCCTGCTGTGAGAGAAGTCACCCAGGGGAAAAATTGTCATTTTCAAATAATGACTTAGTGATTTTTATCACTGGAATTATTTTCAATTAAATTTCAAACGAATCCTCGTAATGGAAATCCGAGACTTCCATTGAGTTTGAAATGGGGTGTTTTGTCTAGGCGTGATATAAAATAAGCGGGCGCAGAGGTTTTAGAATCTGCGACCATCAGCAGAGTTTCAGTGAGTTTATGAATTCGCTTGAGTGTTGAAAGTAAGGGGAAAACCAATTTTCCTTTCTCTCTCTCTCCCTCTCTCTATAATTTTCTTCGGAATTCTTCCGTGTTCTTCACCGTTCTTCACCGTATTGAGGAGAGAACTCTGGAGGATCGAAGTGGGATCGCAGAGGGCGCGCCACCAACATCGAATGATCGGATCGAGGTAGGTTTTTCTATTAATTTTTCCACTCCTTCATCAATTTCTTTAGTTTTCTTAAAATACGTTGTTTAAATTATATAATTTTAGAACTGATACGATGGCTGAATGAACATGACCACCATCTGATCCCTATTCTAACTCTCATGATCGACGCATTCTTCTTCGTTCTTCGTCTGATTTTTTTGGACGTGACAAAACCTCAATGAATTGTCGATTGGGGGTAGGCGTTGTGAAGGTCTCACCCCAAGGATCCCTAATCCATATTTGGATTTTAAATCAGAGCCCTGGGGTGGTAGTGGTGGCCGAAGAAAGCCCCGACTTCGACAAGGGCGGTGGCCGGAGGTCGGGGTGGCGCAACAGTGGAAATGACTGGAGGTTGCACCGACATCGCGAGGCTTTGGCGAGGCGGTGTACGACGTCCAGTGGACGAGAAGAGTTTGGAGGGGTTCGAGTGTTAGGTGGAGTGGTCGGGAGCACGACACTCAGGTGAGGAGCGGTCGGGGCTTCGAAGCGGGGATGAAGACGTCAGGTGTGGTTGGTGTGGCGAGCTCGGGTGCGGCCGGGCGAACGACGATTGCGGCGTGGCATAGCAGGGGACTGGGAAGAGCCGAGATGGTCGGTGGCTGAGGCAGACGGCGGTGTTGCAGCAGTGCACTCTGTAGGTGGGGGTGACAGCATCGGCCTGTTGAGGTTAGGGGGAAGCCCTGAGGTCAGTGCCTCAGGGGGAGCTGCGGACAAGGACCCACGGGATGCGGGTCCTGTTGGTGTGGTGTATGAACAGAGACCGGCTGCTTGGCTGGTCTGTTTGGAAGAACCGGACCCGAGGGGTCTGGTTATGCTAGGGTGAGATGTGACCTGCGGGCCACGATGATCTGGGCTAGACCCATGGCTGGGCTATGGGCCGGTGGTATGGACCGGGCTGGCTGGGGTGACCGGCCCAGTTGGCCCCCCTTATGTTCAAAGGGGCGTAACTTTTAAACGACTCATTCGTTTGATGTGCCGTCTATGGCCATGGGTTTGTCTCAGCAAGACATACTTTTTTATATGAGTTTCATTGATTTTGGGTTCTGTGCCTGAAGGTGGGTGATCCGAAACGCTTTAATTTAATAATATTAAATTATTATTAAATCTCACAATGGATGTACCTCGCGAAACGGACGTCTGATTGACGCTCCATCAGTGGCAGTGTGATCCTAGTTCTCATGGAGACTTTTTGAGGTGATACTTTCATTTTTCGGGCTGAAGATAAGGTGTGGACCCCACAGGTCCCAATTTGCACATTTTACGATGAAATGTCACTTTTTCACCTGACATCCGTTTGGAGTGTTTGAACACTCATTTCTATGTGTTTTTATGAGGGGATTGCAATGGTGCAATCAGCCTACCTAAATTTTTGGCTAGGGCATGGGCCCCACGAGGCGGATTCCAGGCTTATGCTGCGTTTTTACGACTAATGCTTCATAAGTACGTTCGGGAAAATGAATAGCCTACCTTGCGTGTTTTTCCGCGTAGATCACGATGGTGGCCTCGGTATAGGCCTAAGAGGTGCGAAATGTGGAAATGATGTAGGTCGCTCGGGTTAGCGGTGTTTGGACCAGCAGTGGTTGAGTGTACTCCCTTGGTTCATTCCTATGAGGGTTCATTTGGCATTACTACCTCAGTATAGGTTTGTGATCTCCTTGATAGTATGGTTTTATGATAGAGTTGTGGAATCTCTCTAGTGGGTTCGGAGCGGGGTCCTCTAGCTTCGCTTCCCTAGATCAGGTTCTTAGTATCGCTGTGATCGCTTATCTACGGGCGGTGATCCCCTATCAAGTAGGATAACCCTGTAGGGTTTGAGGAATCATCGAGAATATGATCCCCTACATAGTGGGCCATTCAGTAGGGTTTCAAAATCACCATTTATACGGTCCCCTATTTAGCATGTGGTTTAGGTAGGGTTAGTGCATCGTCGTTTCGATCCCCTACATCACGAGTTATACCAGATGGGGTTTCCGGCATTGTTGTGACACTCTTCGCATGGGCGACGATCCTCTATCTGAGTGATGTGATATGTGGAGCACCAGATCAGGTTGTGTTATCCCCCAGCAGTTTTTGGGAGTGATCCATTATCTGTGAGATCTACGAGTTACCAGAGTGGTTTCTTGTATCCCCTAGAAGACCCTAGGAGTGATCCCCTATCTGAGGTGTTTGGTGTTTCTACTATTTCATCGTGATGTTCTTAGTGACGATATCCGATGAGAGTGATCTCTCGGATGGGCATCTGGGATGTTGGTGTGATACCCAGTGGAGTGTATCTCTCAGACAAGTGGAATCTGGGATGACAGGGCTCATAGAGTGTGTTCTCATAGTTATGTACCAGTTGCAGGATATGGGACGAAACCTCATGAGGTTTGGTGCGTGAATGAGTATATCTGGTTGTTCATGGTATATGAATGGGAATATACCTGAGTGGATGTTCATGGTGTATGTATGGGCATACACTTAAGCTGAGTTGTCTAGTCGTGTTAGCCAAGGATGGTCTCGAGATGGAGTTTATCTCTCATTTGGTTTCCTCTGGCTGGGATGAGTTGACTGATGCCTTTCAGTTTCTCCCTTTTATTTTGGGGTTTTTGGGGTGCCTACTGAGTATTTTTATACTCACCCCTGCATGGGATTTTCCTACACATGTTTGTGTGTTGTGCATACCATAGGCCTTTCGACGGAGTTCTAGGAGGACTCGAAGCAAGCAGAGCTTAGTGAGCGAGACCGACCGGTGGGTTTAATGGAGCTATGCTAAGGAGCTTACTAGTGGGTGCTTTTGGTAGCATTTTCCCTCCTTCTGAGCAGGTTGGATGCTTTTGTAGCTTTTATGACAACCCTGATCTTTTATTACACAATTAAACATAATTTATTACATAAACTTCACTTGATACAACATAGAAGATCAATAGGTCTAGTTTCTTTGGGGATTAGGATCATTACATAACAACTTAAAACATGAAATACAACATCTTTATTGAAAACTTCCTTTACATGACCACTACATTCCCTCGTACTTAGCATTGCATAAGATAACCTGAGGACATGCATAAGAAAAAGGGTATGCTATAAAGCCGAGTAAGGGAATAATCATGGAATAACATGAGGAATACAATACATGTTAGAAAATAGGCATATAAATAGAGCACAAGAGAAGAATAAAAATAAAGTCATGATAAATCATGATAATCATAACATGGAAATGTGGCAACAACACTTAACATGGAATTAACATGAGCCAAGGATCATTGCACATGGAGCATGAGTAAATCCTCATTGCACATGAATCATGAGTAAAACCTCGTTGCACTTGAATTAGCATGAGTAAACACCCATTACACATGACGTATCATGATACTATACTTTACCCAATTCATTGGAGCGCTATAAGGGGACACCCTTCTTAAACATTTCATTTCATGCATAAGTGTGCCACATAGATCATATAACATGGATTCATAAAACATCATCATTTATTCCACAATAAAAGAATGTGGAATTAATAAATGAAAATTTATAATCAATAAGTAAATGTGCATAAAGTTTAATACCCTTGATAGAGAAATGGACATGGTATTCACTACACAATGGCATTGGCTTGGAAAATTGGTGCAATTTTGGCAGCGTAACGACGTGACGTAAGAATTCATAAAAATGGTTGATGAGAGAGAAAGGGGTGTATCATAATATTTAAATGAAATGGACAGTAAGGGGGTCATATATATACATTTCCCAACCAATGTAATGGAAATTAGATTCATGATACAAAAGAATTGCTTGAATGTAAATGAGGAGAGAGAAATTCCTTTCGAAATTTCGGCATAGTAACGGGTGTACATGGGAGGAATTTAATGAGAGATAAAGAGGTATCCCATCATTAAAACATAAATAGGGCAGTATGGGGGAGGTGAAAAATGATACCCCAACATTTATAATTGAAATTAAAAGGGCATAACAACATTAAGAAAATTGGACAAAAATGAGAAAGGAAGAAAAACCCTTACTTGGAAGTATGCTTCCAAAGGCTTGAGAGAGTATTGAGAGAGGCTTCTTGAGAGATTGGGGAACCTTGATAGGATTATAGAGAGATGAGGGAAGAGGTTGGACTAAATAAAAAGGCTTTTAGTGAGGAGGAAGTGGGAGATTGGGTGGGTTTATATAGGAAAGTTGAGGGAATTCTTTATTATTTAGGTTTGGGACACCTCACATTAAACTAATCCAAACCACAAACCAGCCCATGGTTTTTGCCCATGGTTTTTGGAAAAGGGAAGTGGAAAACAATATTTTATAAGGCCAGAGTCCAAACTTCTTAAAATAATGGGTTTGCTTATATGGATGTGAGTCACACTCCCAAGGAAAACAATTTAAAAAGACAAGATGTTTAATAAGTCTTGAAGGGTCCATTAATGCTTTGTAAAATAAGTCAAAAACCCCAAAATCACATTATTTTAATGTTAAAACATATATTTTCTGAACATAAATCTTATATTATTTTATTACATCACTATTGGGTTATTATGATGTCCTAAAACACATCATATATTTAAACGGTATTTAATTTTTACCCAAAAATTTGACTATCTCAGAAAATTATGAAAAATTAACCATTGGATAATTTCAACATAATAATTCTAGAAATAATATTTATTTTATCTAAATAATTTTCTAAATATGTTAATTTTCACTTTTAAAATAATAATCAATATTTAACGAAAATTCACAGGTTTTGACAAAAATGGCTTTCAAACATTAATAAAAATTATGATTTCATTCATAAAATTATACGATCATTTATATTTAATAAAAATTAATTTAATATTAATAATAATATTTTATTAAAATATTATTTAATTTAAAAATCCATTAATTTATCAAAATATATTTCTTAGTTGAATATTAACTAAAAACACTATTTGTGCTTTAAAAACTACTATCAAGGTAACAATAATAAAATGAAAGTATATTAATTATTATATACAAAAATAATGTACATAACCATAGTGCTAAGGTCTTGTTACATAACCCCTTATAACACCCACATAAGACTAAAGAATAAGGTGTGCAATGGTGACAGACTCTTGAGGTGGCTCAGATAACATTGCTCGGGTGGTAATCTCTATCAACTTCCATTTATCTCATAGGCGGTCCCACTCGAGCTTAAAATATTCAATATCATCTTGGTCTTGGTCAAGATAGAATCCCAATGACGCAACCTCCTTTCTGATCTTTGACAAATGGGCTTCGTATAGGGCACGTCTACTGGATGAGGCCATCGCTTCCTTTGTCTGAGTAAATTGGATTTGTTAAAGCTTTATATTTATACTAATCATGTGATCACTGTTCAATGACTATATTAGAAACTGTCACAATTCTTAACATAAAACCAAAGAAGTTGACATTTTATATAAACATTTTACATAAAGTGACATTTAATTATATTAAGAGGGATTTCCATTAATGGAAGTTTGGGTCGTTACAGTTTTTCTTTGGTGGGCCCAGTTTTTCCCTTTGTACTTCTATTGCACTCTAGTTTGGGATAGATGTATGCATGATTTTACTTTTCAGTTTTTATATACATATCTGCAATGTTACATGGAGGTGTTTTTGGTTGCGTGTGTGCAGGTACCTTAGGCTAATGCCTCTCATGTGTGTGATAGCCTACTTGGTGCTGGTTGTCAGCCCCTAGCCTATTGGAGGTGGGATTGGGGAGTCCCGGATCAAGACCCATTGGTTCAGGTCATGACAGAGTGGTATCAGAGGTCGTTCCACCTTTGGGATCTCAGAGCGTAGATGGTCTAGTTGTGAGCATGGTTTGGGTTGCATAGCGGTAGTGTTATGATGTTTCAAGTTCGACCTTCAGGCCTGGGACTCCAGTGTTGGTGCGGCGGTCGATGTATCCATTCATTAGGACCCTGATAACCTGCCTTCCAACCCAAGATATTTAGACACTAGTCGCAGGGACATAACGATACATGCATCATATAGAACTGGATTTTGGGTTTCCCTTGTTCTTCTTGAGTCATCTCCCTAGATATACTCTTTGACTATGGTGCGTATTTATTGTATTTTAGGATGCCTCCATGATGACAACCAGTGAGGGTTCCGTAGTGGGATTGTGGTGATGATCCACCCCATGTAGAGGTTGTGGACCAGGGCGTAAGTTTTGAGGCTGGACCTCCATGTGGTCTGCCAGTTGAGCCACCACTTGTTGAGCAGCTGGTTGTGCTGGTAGTGCAGGACGAGGTTGCGCGCAGGCTGAGTGTGCTGCATGAGTTCCAGAGGTAGTGACCTCTAAGGTTCTAGGGTGATCCAGACCCTTAGGTAGCTGATGACTAGATTGAAGAAGTCACCCGAGTTTTTTTCCTGGTGAGGACACCTCCAGATCAGGTGTTGGTTTTAGTGGCGAGCCTTCTACATGGTTTGGCTGAGCGATGGTGGAGTTTGGTGACAATGTCCCATGATGAGGAGATTCTCACATGGATAGAGTTTGAGTAACTCTTCCGAGAAGAGTTCTATTCAGTGACGCTGAGGTCTGTGCGGATTCAAGAGCTTCTACAGCTTTGATAGGAGGGAATTACTGTGTCAGAGTACTCAGCAAGGTTTACAGACCTGTCACACTATTCCTTGGATATGGTTTGAGACCTGTTCTTTAGGGCTCAGACCTTCGAGAAGGGGCTACGCAGGGACATCTGGGAAGGTGTGCTTTCCTTGTGCCTACCCACCTATGATGAAGTACTGGAGCGAGCCTTGGTGGTGGAGATCTTTCTAGCTGAGCAGATTCAACCCGTTAGTATTGGGCATGTGGCAACTGAGACGTCGACTGCTGGTAGACAGTGGCAGGAACAGGGGGCTAGACGTGGCTGACGTTTTAGGAAGCCACCCTAGGATAGAGGATCTGAGGCTCAGGGCTCACATGGCAGTTTTGGTCAGCCGTAGGAGAGGCGGTGTTATGCTTGCGACAGTCGGGGACATCTTGCATTTAATAAATTCACGCATAAGAGATAAAAATCCCTAAAAAAATATTACGTCAGAACAAGACTTTCGTTACTTGATTAAGGAAAAAACTCAATAAAACTATGTGTTTGACCGAACCTTTTTGGGACACTTACTTTTATACAGGAAGCCCTTATGAAAGGTTTCAGGCTGACTTAACCATATTACATCAAGAGGAGTATCCCTTGCTAGAATTGGTGTAATATTGGAGGCAAGAGTTGAGAAAATCCAAATTCATGATTTCAGGATTAGGGAGTATAATCAATATATCAAGGAGCTTCAATCCCATAGTTGGAAAATACCTACCTACCTAAATACCTTCTAATAGCTTGACCAACCCTTGTTGGGGTTATATGAAGGGGAATATGGATCCTTGCCACTAGAATTTCATGACAACTGGACATTCTGAGTTCAATGGTGAGGGCTATTAGGACTTTATAAAATAGTGAGAGACTTAATAAATGTTATTATTTCTTATAAAATGTAATAAAGAAAGCACTAATGATCTGCTCTTTTAATTGTAGAATAAAAATGACAAACTCTTCAACCATACTATCCCTACGATCAATTATTGATAAAGACAACATCCTCACTGACAATAACTTCTAGTAATGGTTTAGAGGCCTTCAGGTTAACCTATTCCATGAAAAGAAGTCTTACATGCTGGAGTCAGCATTACCTTATCCACCTACCAAAGAGGCAAGTGATGAGGATTTCCTATTCTATGAGAAACATATTAACGATGCGATCGACGTTTAATCTTTGATGTTATCATCAATGTCTAGGGATCTCATGAAGTCCCATGAAAACATGGATTATTATATCATGCTAGAGAACCTCTATTGTCTTTACTAAGAGAGAGAAAGACATGAAAGGTTTGAGATCTCTAAAGAACTCTTTTAGAGTAAGCTTGGAGAAGGTTCCCCAGCTGGGCCTCATGTTTTCAAGCTCATTGGCTACATTGATCACCTGGAGGTTATAAGGTTTAAACTCCCCAAAGAATTGGGCACCGATCTCATTCTCACATCACTCACTTAGATCTTCTCTAACTTTGTTGTCAATTTCAATATGAACAACATTGATAAGTCTCTATCTGATCTTCTTATCCACATTTTCCAAGTGGACAAAGATATGAAGCACGAAAAGCCTTCTATACTTATGGTGAATAATAGTAAAGGGTAGAAGAAGAGCTTTAAGACCAAATCTTCTTCATAGAATTCCAAGAAAATGAATACGAGAGGATAGGCAAGGGAACATGAGGCTTTTTGTTTTGCATGTGGCAAGAAGGACCACTGGAAGAAGAACTGCACCCAGCCTAAGAAGCAAGGGGAAGCTTCAGGTGCGTTTGTTATCGAATGAAATCTATCTTTTTCTATAAATTGGGTATTAGATATAGTTTTTGGTGCTCACATATGTATCCAAATATAGGAACCAAGTAGATTCAGGAAGATTGATTGAGGATAGGTAGATCTACGAGCAGCCAACTGAGCCAGACTTGCTGTTGTAGCTGTTGGGGACCACCACCTCACATTGCCAACTGGGATGATCTTGGTGTTAAAGGGGTGTTTTTATGTCCCTTATATAACCAAAAACATAATTTCTATATCCATACTAGATATATATGGATTTGTTTTCAAGTTGGGAAATGAATATTGCTTCTTTTATAAAGATATTATTTATTTCGGTAGGGCACATTTATACAACAGTCTTTATGTGTTGGATTACACAAACCAAGTAATGGTAATAAAAGACAAAGATACTTCACATGGATCATACCACACCCAAATTTGGCATCACCATCTAGTTCATGTAAATGAGAAATTCTTGACAAAGTTACATCAAGAAGGATATTTAGATTCTTTTGAAATAAACCACTTGGCGTATGTTATGCATGTTTACATGAAAAAATGACCAAAGCCCCATTTGGTGGGAAGGGTGAAAGGGCTAAAGAACTTCTTGAATTGGTTTATACTGATATGTGTGGACCATTTACAGTTGAAGCAAGGGGAGGGTACTAATACTTCATAACTTTTACTGATGATTTAAGTAGATAAAGATATATCCACTTAATGAGGTATAAGTCAGATTCTTTTGAAAAGTTCAAAGAATACGAGAATGAAGTTGAGAATAAGCTTGTTAAGAATATTAAGAAACTCTGCTCAAATCTAGGTGGAGAATATCTTAATCAAGACTTCATTGATTACTTACGATAGTTTGGGATCCTATCCCAAATCACTCCTCCAAACACGCCCAGTGTAATGGTGTGAGTGAAAGGGGGAACCACACCCTGTTGTACATGGTGTGATCAATGATGAGTCATGCAAGTCTTCCATTATCCTTTTGGGGATATGCGTTACAAACAGCGGAACACATACTAAACCAAGTACCAAATAAATCGATAAATGGTATTCCATACAAGTTCTGCAGTGGAAAAAAATCCATGTTACCAAATTTACATGTGTGGGGTAGCAAAGCATTTTTTAAGGCCTCCTCAAATAACAAAATCACACCCCAAGGAACAAAGTGTACCTTTAAAGGATACCCCAAGTAAACAAGGGGATATTATCTATACATTCCCTTAGACAAAAAGGTTATAGTGGAAAGGCATGCCATATTCCTTGAGAGGGATCACATATCCAAAAGATATCATGGGAGCGAGATAGACTTCAATGAAGTTGAGGATCAAGGTACACAAGAGTTGGTACAGGAACAGATTCCACAAATCCCCGTGGAAGGAGAATCTGTTCCAGAGTCACAAGTACTGCATAGGATTACAAGAGAGGTTAGAGAACCATAATGGTACAATTTTCTAGTTACTAAGAATGGTGACTCATTATTAGTTGATAATAATGATCCTCTAACCTAAAAGGAAACAATAAGTGGAATAGATTTTTCCAAGTGGCAAGAAGCCATGAATTCCGAAATGGATTCTATGTACCAAAACCAAATCTGGATTTTGGTAGATCCTTCAGTTGATGTAAAGCCCATTGTTTGAAAATGGGTATTCAAGAAGAAACTAGACATGGAAGGACAAGTTAGTACCTATAAGGCATGACTGGTTGTAAAATGTTTTAAACAACATCAAGGAATTGACTACGATGAAACCTTCTCACCAGTTGCAATGTTGAAATCCATCAGAATTCTACTTGCCATTGTAGCTTACCATTACTATAAGATTTGGAAAATGGATGTTAAAACAACATTCCTTAACGGGAACCTTCCGGAAGATGTCTACATGACACAACCTGAAGGGTTTGTGACTCCAAAGGATGCCAATAAGGTATACAAGTTGAAAAAATACATTTATAGATTAAAGAAAAAATCCAGGTCATGGAACATTCATTTTGATGAAGCCATAAAATAATTTGGTTTTATCATGAATTAATGTGAGCCTTGTATTTATAAATAGTTTATTGGGAGTGCAGTTGTTTTCCTAATAGTATATGTTGTTGACATATTATTTATTGGAAATGAGATACTAGTCTTACATTCTGTTAAGGCATGGTTGAATCAATTCTTCTCCATAAAATACTTGGGAGAGGTAGTGTATATTCTTGGGATCAAGATACAT
Source organism: Viscum album (assembly GCA_963277665.1). Lineage (NCBI taxonomy): Eukaryota > Viridiplantae > Streptophyta > Magnoliopsida > Santalales > Viscaceae > Viscum > Viscum album. The sequence continues at coordinate 189,273,580 of OY728166.1, forward strand.
CGTGATAGATCCAAGATATTGCTGGGCCTAAGTCAAAGTACATACATTGATAAGATACTAAAGAGATTCAGTATGGAACAATCCAAGAGGGGATTGTTGCCAGTGTCACATGGCATTCATCTTTCCAAGAAAATGTGTCTTTAGACACATGAGGGAAGAAAGATAATGACAAGAACTCCATACACATCAGCGATTGGGTCAGTCATGTATTTCATGCTATGTACTAAGATAGATGTCGCCTACACATTGAGTGTGGTAGGCAGATATCAAGCTAACCCAGGTGACCACCATTGGATGACAGTCAAGACTATCCTAAATTATCTGAGGCGAAATAAGGATATGTTCCTAGTTTATGGAGGAGATGAGAAACTAGTCATCATAGGATTTGAAGATTCTATTTTTCAGACTGATCGAGATGACATGAAGTCACAAACATGATAAATCTTCACTTTGAATGGAGGTGCAGTGAGCTGGAAGAGCTCAAAGTAGAGTGTGGTCACATATTCTACAGTAGAGTCTGAGTATATCACAGCTTATGAGGTATCTAAAGAAGAAGTTTGGATGCGAATCTTTGTCTAGGAGCTAGATTTGATACCTAGAATTAAAGAACCCATCACATTGTACTGTGATAATACTGTAGCGGTGGCTCTCGCAAAAGAGACAAGGTCACATCAGCGGATGAAGCACATACTTTGGAAGTATCATCTCTTGAGGGATTTTTCTCAGAGAGGTGAAGTTGCAGTGAGCAGTATTTCCATGGAAGACAATGCGGAAGACCCCTTGACTAAGACTTGACTCAGCAGAAACATGATCATCATGTGAGGTCTATAGAACTGGAAGTCATAGACAGTTGTCTCTAGTCCAAGTGGGATTTTTTAAGAGTTACTGTCCTAGAACCAACTAGTTTTACTTTTATTGCATAGATATTTAATGTATTATTACATATTGTTCATTTTTCTTCATGATTATGATGTAATAATGTCATAGAGTATTTGTTGCATTGATAAGGCCATGACAGTTCCCTGATATGATGAGAACCTTGAAATTATATAACAATATTCTTAAATATAGTTCTATAGTTGGATGACATGCTATGATGGGACACATAGCATTCAGACCGTTATGTGTGAGTACTCGTAAGTATATGAGACTTCCTCTCATGTAGTCCGCACTTGGTAATATCCAAGATAGAAGATTATGAGAACAAACTTGCTAGTAGGAATTCCACATGTTTTGGTGTCATCAGATATTTCTATCTGCGAGCATGTGTAATGATCCTTAAAATTTAATATTATCATTAATACATGTCACAAATTACTCACTTTGATTTACTGATGAAAACCGTCACACAGACAGTTGGCAGGAAGTAGGGTACGTTGGGTGCGTCATGAGTGGCATGTTATTAATAGATAAGTTGAGGAAGGATTTGTCCGCTCCATTTATGGAAGTTGATATCTCGACCCTTTGATTGAAATAGAACCGTCACATGAAATTCCATGTCCATGGTGTAATGATGAGTTTATTTTAGGTAGTCAAAGAATGACGTACCAAGCATAAAAGTTGATGACACAATCATGAAACCTACTTGATGATATATTGCGACAAAAGGATTATATTACATAGTGAGCATTCATATGTGGATGTCGTTGTTGCGACTTTATGTTCTTTCTCTTGGGTTCCTTGACCCATTGCTAGACAGTACTCTTGGACTTTAGGCAAGCCCACCTAATACCAACGAGAAAGAATCCTAGAGGGTCACACACTGAGTGTTTTTTGTGGTCTTGGTTAAATTATATTTGAATTTAATTAATAAAATAAATATTATTCTCAAGACCGTGGAATAATTTTATTTTAGTTATAATGATCACATAAATTAAATAAAATATATTTATTTATTTTATTGAACATTTAATAAATATTTATTTACTAGTTTGTAAATAAAATATTTATTTAAGAGAATAATTTATTTATTTATTTATTCAGATGTTCAATAAATGGAAGTGGGGTTCGAGCAGACCAAGGTCGGTCTCATAGTAAAATAATTATTTCCAAGACGATAAATAATTATTTAACTAGTTGACACAAATTAAAATAATGCTGCTATTATTTTATGATGTGAAATTTTATTTATAATTTCGTTTTTCACAAGTTGGAACACCATAAATAATGAGACGATATTATTATTAAATTCATGAGTTTTCTCTAAGTTCATGAATGTATTTAATTGTTGCTATGAAATTAAATATTGTAACTGAAATTCCATGTATATAAATAGGCAAGTATGACTATTGTGCCAGACACCACACCACACACCTGGTGAATTGAGAATTGTTGAGCCAAACAATTTCTCTCTCGAATCCTGTTCTCTCCCCTCTCAAGAATGAGAGATGTTCTTCAAGGACGAATAGAAAGTGATCAAGAACGATCGACACAAGATACTTTCTTCACCACGCTAACACCTGGAGAATGAGCGGTGTCGATCAGAGGCCATCAGAGCACATGTGGATCACCACTAGAGGGATTCTAGTTTGTATCCTTATAAGTGCAATGAGATAATTCAGAAGGGTCATTCCAAACGATCAACATCATCAATGAAGAAAAATACCAAAGATACAAGTATTATTTTTTTATAAAATTAATTAAATTAATTATAAACATGATGTGCAAGATCCTCTCTAAAGTTTCAGGCCTCTTTCTTCTTTATCTAAATCTTTGATTATATTCTGTGGAGATTGAAGTTCATCGTCGTATTAATCCCAGAATAATCACTGATTATGGTAAAAATCAAAGTTGGGTCTCATCCCAACCACACTTTCATTGCACCCAAAACCTTCACCAACCACATATGTAATCACAGTAGGAGAACTTACACTAAGAGTTTGTCATAAAATCATTTGAGTCATCTTGTTTTAAATATGGGTAGTATTTTTTGATGACATGATCCATTTTAGCTTAGGCTCTCTCTCTTATGGTTCTCCTCTGAATACAATATTGCAATGTTTCCCCCATGGAGTAGAATTAAGTTCTGAACCACATTATTCCTTATGTTCATTGCGTTGAGTTTGTTTTACTATTTTATTAATCTTTTTAAGGTCTTGTTTGGTGTTGTTACGATTCATAACAATGACTGGGGTGAGCGATCTTCTTAGTTTTAGAACATCATCTTGCATGTAATTTTATTCCAGGAAGTTCCTAACCTTATTTTGCAATGGAGGTTCCAGTTAGAATCTTTCAGATTGGTCAATTCCGGCACAACAAGTGGTATTAGAGTTTGGTTCAAGCCTATAGTAAGTAGTACTGAGTTTTAGAACTAGTTCTCAGTCGAGACTGAAATCATACTAATGTGTCGATGAACATCGTTACTTCCAATGGGTTGTCAAGTTTTATAATTTATGAATAAAATCTTTTAAACTACTAACTAATAAGGTGTAGGAAGTGAAAAGTCCAAGATCAAACCTATAAAGAGTATGAGTGATCCCCAAGATCTTGCATTACTTCAATTATTAACCCCATTTTTTTCAAATTAAAAATAGGTTGAACATAATTTAAAAGCAAGAAATGAAAATGAAACTTAAAACAATCAATCAAAACATAAGCAAGAGATCAATTTCAAAGGATGATTAAAAAACTATGCCTATCACTTTCATTCATGAATGATTCAACTCAAATGGATGTAAGATCATTATAAAATCACCAACTTTTTGTGGTAAATTCCATTGATTCTACCTAAGTGAATCTAGATATTTGGGTCACAGAAATAAACTAACACAAGTGTATTAATCTTAATCTTAAAATCATAAGATGAATCCAAACTACCGGTGATTTTTTAATCTTCTCAATTACCAGAGTTCCTCCCTTAATAAATATTTTTTCCAAAGACATATTAAGAAATGAGATAAGATAAAATCTCAAGGAAATTCCTATTTAAAATGATTATTCATGAAAAAAATCGAAAAAAGAAATGAAGCACCCATCCTCTTACGGTGGAGATAATCTCACCCATACTTGGATTCATCATCTTAAGAAGTGAGCAGGGGAATTAATAATTAAACAAGAAAGTAATTACTTGAATTAAGAATTCTTCTAGAATCTAGAACCATGATTCAAGAGTATAAAACCTCCAAAATTCAAAAGCCTCCTAAAATTCTACTAACATATCCCATTTATATACTTTTTACCCATCACGATGCAATGATATAAATCATGATGTGAGTTGATAAAAATTACAAATATAAATCCCATATATTCCTTCTGGCTGGATTCATCACAGTACAACAGAAAATGTTACGACACAATCCATATATCTTTTAATTTGAAATCCAAATCTCTCTTGAACATCACAACACAACACCCCAAACTAGTCAGTCAAGGTCTTATTTTCATTTGAATATATTTAACGCGTTTCAGCAAGAAATGAACACAGACTACAATGTGATTCTTAAGGTTTCACCTATCTACCTTGTCTTCATCAGCTCATGGAATGATCATATACATCTCTTCAAGGTGTGATCTGTCTGGAGGGTGCATTGTGATGTGACTATATATTCCATGATATAGTAGATATGTGACCCCTTTATATTAACCTCACATTTCTTCATCGGGTTAACCAGATGTAGCCCCACTGATCTACTTAATCGAACATAGCTTCAAAAATTTATTATTCCACAAATATTTTATGGCCCAATGAACCTTGTGATGACATAATATTTCCTCCTATTTCATCACAAAGTGAATTATCTTAAGTATATAAAACTTCACCCGAAGCATATATTTATTTGCATGTAGCTCCACTGAAACATATAGCTTCCACTCAAGTCATTATTCCTTCTTATATCTATAAACTCCTATTATAGCTTAAACCTAAACATGCTGTGAAAACACATTTTACCACGTGTAATATTTACAATTCCTCTGAAATTATCCTGAAATTATCCTACACCTCTTCAAATTTCCAAATTTTTTAAAAAATAAAAAAAACACAGAATTAGGTCTATTAACCAGTAAAAACCATGAGGGAAATGTATACACAATTAAAAGGAATCAAATTCCCCCCACTTGAATAATTTATTATCCTCAAGCAAGAACTTCTCAATAAATATTTCAAAGGAAAACAATCCTTCAACAAGAGAAAAACAATACCAAGCATGTCAATAAAACAAAGGATTAACTGAAAACCATTAAGCATCAACATACCCATCCTTCCTATAGTTATCAAATCATGATTAATTATTGAATTCACACACTAATAATCCTTTCCTTCTATTATTATTTCTAAAATTTTCCTTACACATCCATTCCTATGTTGTGATCCATATTTCCTAAAAATTTCCTCTCAAATTTCAAGAATAATGTAAAATTGGAGTTATGTTCAATCTCAAGTTCATGAACTCTATCTAAAAGATTTCACAATGTCTCATTATCCACTTTAGAGAAATAAAACCACAAAATTAAGAAGAATTTTTCATAGAGGTTTCTAATTATTTTGAGGATGAAGGTTGGTAGTTTATGATGTAATCATGGAAAAATTAAGGCTTGAAAAGTAGTATTCCATTCCTTAAGCACAATGCATGATGATATATTTAATCTTAGTGAAAAAAAAACTTCTTCCTTTATCTTTGATTATTTATTTTTAATGAAAATTGAACATGGAACAAACTTCACACCCATCAAACTACCCATATTTGATCTCCTCATGACACTAATTGCAATTGTTATATGAAGATCATAGGTTGAGTGTGAGTGGGTCATAAAAAAGCCCAAAATACAATCCATTATTTTAATTTTTATTCCAAAATAAGAAAGGAATAACATAATCCCAATTTAAATCAACTTTTAATCAAATTCCCACTTTCTAATGGGAACTCCACATCTTCCCTTACATGGACTTCTCACTCAGCAGTTCCATGTATCACTAGTCTAATTCATGAAACTCAATAGAAAAACCATAAAATTGCATCAAAGAATAAGGGTAGGAAGTATAAATTGTCTTTTAATGTGAATTCCTATCAAGGTATTTCATGGATACTAAGGGATTAAAAATAAAGGTCAGATTTAGGGTAGGTCCAAAGGTAAAAATAATTAAAAACAAAATGACCTCAATCATATCAATGTGGTTTGAAAAATATTCATTCTTTGATGAGATAAAAGTGAAAGTTCTAATAGTGATGCATGTTTTGAGTTATCTCATAAAAGATGGTATTGATGGGGTTTTTTATCATCTAATGACCATTGACAGTGGAAATAAACCCAAAAAGAGCTGATATATCTCTATGAAATCAATGAGTAAGTAAATTGTAAAAACAAAGCATACCTGAAATTGTAGAGCAATAACCTATATCAGGATTTATTTGTGGAGAATGCTTGAGGAAGATCACAGAGACTAGTTAAGATAATCCTACTACCTCTAGGACACCCATAAGATCATTGGTATGTCTATTTTGAGTTTTTATTTATATTTTAGTTTATTCTTGGATTTCCCAGGTGTTGGGTTTGAAAACCTTGTTTTTGGGGAAAGAAGGTATAAACACATGGTTTGAGAATAGTTTTCCAAACCATGTGAGGCTTAGGGGTAACCGTGCAACTTGTATTTTTCGGAGACAAGTGCATCCACATGGTTGGCACATGATTTTCCAAATTATGTGGCAAAATCATTCAAGTTTTCCAACACATTAAAATGTTTGACTTTTTACCGAAACATCCCTGTGAGATTTTAAGTTCTTCTCTCCCATTTCTATCCCATTTCATGAATAACCCCTTCCATTGTATTAGGAGATTCTCCCCTCTCCTTTTGGTGTATTCTTCTTGATTCCAAGGTGTTTTTTCTTGAGGTAATCCCTTTTCTTAAATATTTATTCATCATTTACCCTATTATGCTTTGTTTTTCTATTTTGATGGAAATTGGAGACCCTAGATAATGGGTTGGTGGAATCTAAGTGTTTTAAATGGGGATTTTTGGTTTTATTTTTTGGTTTTAGGTGTGTGAGGCATTCTTATTCCTAAATCAGGTGGTTTTTATCAAAGGTGTAACGTCTCGAACTAGCTCACTCTATGGACAGTAGTCAAACAGGTTGACCACGTGACCTCAAACACGCCTCCCCATATGTCAGTGGTTGTCGACTAGCAGCGAGGGTCTAATGATGGTATGATGTGGAGACTATACCCTTTATACCAGTAAAAAAACAAAGGAAGCATACATAAATTAAAGACAGTGGGAGATAAATACAACTGATAAGCTATAATAAACATATGTACCAATAAGTGCCAATAAAACAACCATGCATGACCATGTAATGACATAAATATAAAGTAGTCAAGCATACTTTAGGTAGTAAAAAAAATAGGGATAGAATATCAAAATAATAAATAAATTAAAGAACCCAACTTTGGAAGGTATCCCAAGTAAATGATCAGCTGTTACTCCCCTACCCAGTCATAGGCCAGAAGGTATAACATCAAGAAGCATGAGACATGTCCTAACCTATAGCCTAGAGATCTATAGGGTATCAATCAGTGTCTCAAACAAGGTGTGAGTAAAAATCAGTAATCCACCACCAATGTTGTCTAATTCATAATCCAATCCATGTATATAAAATTAAGTAGTGTTCATATATAAGATAAGTAGTGTACCGAATAAAATATAATAAAAATCATCCTGGGTTCCTCATGGAATACCCGACCACACTTGATTCAGCCTAAGATAGAATATCTCTAGAAATGACATCATATATATATATATATACACATGAATATATATATACAGATATATATGCACTGGTGAGGACCCAAATTTTAAGATCCAAAAATCCTCATAAGGATATCGTTCAAGTATCATACTTTAAACAACGGATATCATTACCATTGGTCTCAACAAATGAAGAGGGACTCCATACCCAATGTATCAATAAGTGATAAGGGATGCCATGCCCAGTTTATCAACAAATGATAAGGGTCATCATGCTCAATGTCTTAATAAATGATAAGGGATTCCAATCCCAATGTCTGAATAAATGATAAGGGATGACATGCCCAAAGTCTCAATAAATAATAAGAGACTCCATGACTAAAGTCTCACTAAATGATAAGTGCAACATCTAGTCTCGAGATCTACTAAAATGGTGCGACTAGCTAGTTCTCCAAATGACCTAAAGCATGCCTTCCCATACACCAGAGGTTGGTGACTAGCAGCAAGGGTCTAAAATTTTGAAAGTGGGTGACCTAGACCCAACATGTGTATGTACTTTGATTACAGTTACATGAATATGTATGTGTTTATCTTACCAGAATAATGTTGATACTTCTGTATCCACTATATTTATGGAAATTTCGCTGAATTACATGTCATATCAAAAGGTTATAACAGTTCCCAGGAAATAATGAGAACCTATAGATACCATGCTAGTAATATTAAAGTAATTTATTATAGTCTATATACATCATACTGACTAGACAAAGATGATGTGTGACCATCGGGTGTTAGGGGATCACAAGCATTGAGAATTATTCTCATGAAGTTTTCACTTTGAAATCTATAAAAGGTGAGATTATGAGGAAAAAATCTTCAATAAGAACACCAAAAATTTTTGGGTGACATTGGTATTTCCTATCGATGAACATGTCCATTCGTCTCTTGACTTGAGAATCATTATCAATGAATTCCATTTAATCCTGTACTTTGATTCAAGTAAAAAAACCTGACATTGAATTTGTGGTGAGGTAGCTTGTATTGGGATAATATTTTGTGGTGTATAATTGGTTGATTGGTTAGGTTTCTATTATAATGGTCAAATTATTATTCCAACGGTCAGATTACTATTCCAACAGTCAGATTTGTAATGGTCATATGGGTTCCCTACTTTTAATAAATACCTCATACTTCATTCATTCTTCATCCACTTTTATTTTATTCTAAAGTTTATATATTTTTTCATTTTTAAAATACATATTTGATTACTAATATTATTTTTCATTTATGCAGTGTTTTTTGTGAGTAAGGTTGTTCTGGGGGATCGAGCATATCCAAATTTTCCTATTCCTATTTTCTTATTTTTTATTTTTTGTCCCATTGTAATAAATTTAATTCTTATGGCCATATTGGTTCTCTAAATGTAATGTTGAAATTATTATAATATAATTTTATTGGTTTCATCATGAAGTACATGTGAATTATATAATATTATATTAATAAATATGACACAATTATATATTTATAAGGGAAATTCCATTAATAAAATTCTGGATCATTGCAATGAACATGTCATATAGTCAGTATACTATAGAGTAGTGTTTAAATAAAGAGGTAAAATGCCCCTTAGACTATCCAAAGGTACTGATTCCATTATTGACCTTGCTATCAATCTCTTGCATAAACCCATTTCTCTTACAATGTCCTACCAAATGCAGAACATAGTAAAATATTGAAAACCATACCTCGTGAGTCCTCCCTTGGAGTATAAGTATTAATGATCTGTTAGGTTTTGGATGTTATAACCATTTTTTGTTTAAGTATCAAAATTTATGGAATATGATGTTTTTAGAAGATGAGGTGTAGAACTAGATGGATACAGTACAAATGATGCTAGGGAAGTTCAGAAGTAGGAAAAAACTGTAGTGGTGACTAATTCTGGATGATAGAAGCATGAAAGAAGTTACTAGACTTTCATAAGATTAACTTTGTTCATACGTAAGAATATCATTGTTTTTTAAAAGGTTGTGTAAGATTCTTTAGAGGGACATGTAAGATAAAATTGTTGGATTGAACAAATCACCAAAAGTGGAAGGAAGATGTTGGAATGATGGAGCCTGATCCATCAGATGATGATGGGTCAAGTACAAGCGACTCATACTGAACACCTATCCAAAAATCTTGCAGTTTGACCTCCACAGTGAGATCACTATGAGTTTTGGGGGTGAATTTCCCCCATGGCCAGGGGTTGGGGACCTTTGGAGGCACCAACAATGTGTATTGAAGCATTATGAACTTTTTTTATATGGTACTATAACAGCATGGACTTTACTTACAGGGATATTGTAGCTCTTTGGTCTTTACTTCCTTGTGTGAGGTAACATAGTCAACCAACTTTGTAGATCTAAGTACTGTATAAATGTGGTTTACTATAACACAATTTTATTTTTGAGCTCATTTTCAAGTTAGGGTTTTAGTGTGTGTGTGCCCTGTACTTTTCTCCCAGATATAGTGAATTTTGTTCTACCTCTCTATAGACATAGGGATTATTATCAAACCATGTAAATATTTGTGTTCTTATTTTTTCTTCTTTCCTTTTATCATTTTTTACTTATATTTCTACAATTATCTATTGTTGGAGATCCTGACGTTTTTATAATAGAAGAAACTATTCCGAAAGTGGTGCGAAGGATGTGTTTTGGATGTGATACTATTCACAAGAAATAGATGTGAAGTCGGTGTTTCTCGGTGTGCAAATGGTTGTTTCCATTATTGAGAAACATATGACTATGGAGATTAAAAGGTAGTGGCTCTGACAAAACTAGACAACTACTGAAGGGAATTTCTATAAATAGATGTGCGTAGGTTACTTGTCTGGTGTTAAACCAAAAGACAAAGGATATGATGCCAAAGGTGGTGAAGTTAGAAGATCTTTAGGATGAAAGGGTGGAAGAACCATAAGATCACATGAATATGTAGAGAATAAAGATCTATTATAGGGATTATTCAAGTCTAGAAAAGATACACATCCAACAACATGTGTCATCATAGTGGGAGCACTTACACAAAGAGTTTGTCATAAAATCATTTGAGTCATCTTCTTCCAAATCTGGGTAGGCTTTTTGGATGATAGGATCCCTTGTAACTTAGGCTCTCTCTATTATGGTTCTATGTTGAATACAATATTTAAATGTTTCTCTCATAAAGTAGGATTAAGTTATGAACCACATTATTCCTTATGTTCTTTGCATTGAGTGTGTTTTACCATTTTGTTGAGGTTTTTAAGGTAATGTTTGGTGTTGTTACGATTCAACACAATGACTGGGGTGAGTTATCTTTTCAGTTTTGGAACATAATCTCACAAGTAATTTCATTCCAAGAAGTTCCTAACCTTCTTTTGCAACGGAGGTTCCAGTGAGAATCTTTCATATTGGTCAATTCCCGCACAACAAGTGGTATTAGAGTTTGGTTCAAGCCTCTCACTACCACAAAACGGGGAAATGGAAGCGCCTCATTTTATCAGCACTAAGCAGAAAGCACTGATGGGGGGGGGGGGGGTATCAACACTAGCTAAAAGTGCTAATAAATATACCCTTTATCAGCGCTAAAAATAGTGCTGATAAAGGATAGATTTATCAGTGCTAGTCTTAGCACTGATAAAAGTTTTTAATATTAATTTATATACAATTATTATATTTATATTAAAAAATAATGTTTATTTATATATATTAAATAAAACATACATGTTTATAATTAATATATTTTTTTTAATAATTCAAAAATATATATATAATGTTTTAAAAAAGTATAAGATTATAATTAAATATATACATGTTTCTAATGAATTTGGTCAATTAATATATTGATCATGCCAGCATATATGTTATGTATCATCATAAATGTTCATTTATACATCACACTCTTTATATTATTCATATTGTCCATTGATGACTCATTTTTTATTTTGTATATTTTACTAGCTGTATATGATTAATTCATGTTACCCATATATATAAAATATTATATTCTCAATACTTATAAAATTACATTAAATATATTTAAAGAATAAATATATTTATTATATTTATAATTAATAAATTTTAAGTATATATAAGTACTTTTTAAATATATCTATTTGTAATTATAATTATAAATATATATATTTAAATAATTATAAAATTACAATAAATACATATATTAAATATATAAATATAAATATATTTATAAATATATAAAAATCTTTATAAATAATATTTATTTATAGTTATAATTATAACTATAAATAAATATATATTTGTAAAAAATTATAAAATTATAATAAATATATTTATCATACAACTTATAAAGTTATAAATATAAAAATAAATAAATATATTTATAAATATATACAAATATTTAAAAATAAATAAAAATAATTATAAATAAATACAAATATTTATAATTATAATTCTTAAATAAATATAGTTATATTAAAATAATTAAAAATTATAATAAATATATTAATTACATATATCTATATACAAATATCTATAAATAAATACAAATGGATATAAATATAATTCTAAATAAATGTAGATATATTTAAATAAATAAAAAATTATAATAAATATATTAATGATATATATTTAAAAAATTATATATATTTTTTATAATTTTATAATTATATATATATATATATATATTTATAATTACAACTATAAATAATTTATTTATTATAATTTTTAATTACAAATAAATATATATTTATTTATTAGTTATAAATATTAACAAATATATATTTATTTAAATAATTATTAATTCATAAAAAAAATATATTTATTATTTTCATATATAATGTTATATATAATTAAATAAATAAATAGAAATATTGAGAAATAAATACAAATATTTATATTTATAGTTATAAATAAATACAGATATATTTAATTAATTATAAAATTATAATAAATATATTAAATATAAATATTAATAAAATTATAAATATTATAAATATTAATTTGTTATAATTTTATAATTATTTAAATAAATAAATAAATATTCTTTTATAATTATAAATATAAATAAATATATATTCATATAAATAGTTATAAAATTAGAAGAAATATAGTTATATATATCTATAATCTTATAAATATATATAATTAATATATTTATTATATATATTTCTAAGATTATAATATAATAAGTATATTTCTTATAATTTTATAATTATTTAAATTATAATTTTATAAATATAAATATATATTTATCATGTAAATATATATAATAATATAAATAAATTATTAATATTATATCTTTATCAGTGACCTAGGGAGAATGGAGAGTTCATCTCTCTTCAATGGAGAAGTTATCTCTCCTGGCCATTGCCATCGGTGCAACGCAATGATGAAATTCTTGGGCACTTCTGTTTGCAGTGTGTGGTGACAAATATTGTAAGAATAGAGAGGTGTTCCTACCTATTAGATCTACCAGGGAGGATTCATATGTTAAAGAGGATCTGGTTCTAGATATAGATTAGGAAGTCAGAAGCAGGACCTTGCTCTCGTAGTTTTTCAAGGTTCGGGCCAGTGAGGCCGATGGTAGTGATGGTGGTCTTGTGGCGGGGAAGATGTGGGTTCATGGTGGAGGTCGATGGTTTATGATGATATACATAATAAAACACGCATATATTTAATTATACATTAAACTCTTCATATTATTCATATTGTCCGTTGGGATGTGGTGTTGACCTCGGTGACGTGGGATCCCGATGGAGGAGTTGGCCTGGCTTTGGGTGGCTTAGGCGGCAGACCCATTGGGGTTCTGTTCATCGCAGGCAACCTCGCAGGGGAAGAAGGCATGTCTATGATGTTGGTAGGACATGTCTAGTTTGTGTGGTGTCATTCGGGTCTTACCGGAGGGTGACACATCGGCCGAGGGATGAGCTTAATAGGGACGACCAATGACAGCAAGGTGAAAGACCTCGAGATACGCCACTTCGAGATGTGAAAAGGCCCGGCGACATGCTAGATGATTGGAATGTGAGAAGACCTTGGGTGTATTGTCAAGGCATCCTATTTACATGTTGGATGAGTTGGTGGTGTGTGTGCGTAGTTCTCGAAGTAGGGTGAAAAAATCTGGGCGTAAGGATTGGGTCACAGGATATTATGGTTATATGTCCACTACGGATGGAACTGTTACAATTTATAATATTGGGTCATATCACCTTTTTAATTATGGATATTTTTTACTTTTCGAGTGGAATTGGTTTTTCCACTTTATATTTTGGTAGCGTTGTATTCCACATGATTTGTACTTCTTGCATTTTTATTTTCATAATAAAATTTTAGGACCAAATATGTTCGGATCCTAAACTTTTCTGTATATCTTTATCAATGATTTTTTAGCACTGATAAAGCCTTATCTTTTTCAGCACTAAAAAACAATGATAAAGGATGTATTTATCAGACCTATATTTTTAGCGCTGATAAAGACATGTTTTATCATCGATTTCTATTTTAGTGCTGATAAAACATACCTTTATCAACACTTTTTAGTTAGTATTGATAAATGGTTCACCAGATTTTATAAAAAACCCTTAACTTTATCCTCCTCCCATGCACCCTGATGTTATTAATGTTTTCATGACTTATTATATACTCTCTTTACTTATTTTATATAAAATATGCATAATTTGTGTGGAATATTAATGTTTTAATACTAAGTATAATTTTTGAGCATTTTTATAAGTAGTCCAATTGAGTCAGTTTACTATTTTATTTATAACTCTCACCCTACCAATCTAAATTGTGTGGTTTTTGTTTTTTAGGATTACTTATTCAATTTTCCACATATCATTAGAAGGAATCATTGGCTCTTTATTCCATTTGAATGGTCATATTAACCACACAATTTCTCCATGGTCTACTATTTGCAGTAAGGAGTCTTGTATAAAAATTTCAATTCCCAACTCCAAATACAAGTTTCCCCAATTATTCATTTAAACTCAGCCCACCATTCTGGATGGGAATTAAAATCAGTACAGTATTCATGACATGTCTCTTGATATATTCATCAAATCAAGCTGATATTTTTCAGTGTGAAATAGGAGATATATTTGGATGACTTTTTTGAATAAATCATTCGAATTTGAAGGCATATTCTTATTCCAAAATCCATTCACATTTTTTCCATTGAAAAAGAATGGATAGAAATGGACAGTTAACATTTTTTATTGAAACCGCCATAAATTTGGATCCATAAGTCCAAATTCCTCCAAATTTTTAGAGTAGTCGGAAAAAATTATTATCTACAACTTTGAAGAATGATATATCTCTAGATTAGGCTTTCTGGATGTCCAAATCATCGAGCCAAGTGGAGAGACATATTGGGAATGCAAACAGTCCACTTCCTTGGGCTATAAATACACCCCCCCTCCTCTCCTTCAAAGGGGTTGGTATTTCAGAAGAGATAATCACATATTGTCACGACCAAAGCCTTTCCAAGGGCTTGGGAGGACCTCCCATGCTAAAGTTTTCACTTGAGAGATCTTTCATCCTCTCTTTGTTTCCTTTTACTTTTGTGCTCTTCATTATTGTAATCTTGTAAGTCTTTTTTTGTAATTCTGTTTTAATGAAAGTTTCTTCTTCAATAACTCTTATTCTCATCCACATTATATAGTTTAATATTAATTTTCTTAAAATAGTTTAAATACAGTTGAATCCCCTTCTTTTCTTTTGCTTTATTAATCAGTCTAAAATTTGTTTTTAATTATCATCATCATTTGTGTATGTGTTCGACGCACCACTCTTTTATTATCCATTTATTTATATTATATTATTTATTTATCATCATAATCATTATAACCAAATTACTAATCATTTCAATGGATGAGTATATCTATAATTGGGGTGAGTTGTAATTTAGGGATGTTAAGCTACTGAGAGATTTTTCTCGATGAGTATTCTTTGAATTAACATTGTGTATGTTGGACTTAACATGTCATGGATTAATGACTTGTTTTGTTTAACGAGTGGTTTACATGGATTATTGGAACCATAAATATAGTACCATAAACAATATATGTTTAATATTATAACCCTAAGTTAAGTTAAGGTTTGGATTAAATCCTTAACACTTGGGAATTCCAATCAAAGTCAACTTGTGACATGAGTGTTAATTTAATGTAATATAAAGCAAATATCAAGGATATCACAAGCTTAACTACCTAATGATGAACTCACCACAATATTTATCAAATTTTTAAATCAATCTTAATCAATCAATCATTTCATAAGCTCTGCAAACAAACCCACTAATCAGAATCCAATCGACTAAAACAATCGACTATTAAAAAGTATCATCGTCGAGGATTCGACCTGAGTGTTGCTATACACATTAGCAGAGTACCAGAACCTTGACCGGTAGATAGATGAAAATCGGCCATGCTTTCACACCTTTAAAGCTCTCATGGAAGCCGATCGCTACCGCCATGACTCCTTATCATCATCCTCCTCTCCCATTTCCTCTCCTCTGCAGCGAACCACACCTCCGATGTGCGCCTATCCTCCGTCGTGAACCAGACCACCATGCGCCTCTCCTCCTCTATGCACCACACCTCCGATGTGTGTGAACCAGACTGTCGTGCGCCTCTCCTCCATCATGCACCACACCTCTATCTCCTTCTACACCTCCACTGCGTGCCACACCTCCACTGCGCACCACACCTTCACCGTGTGCCACACCTCCATCGTGCACCTCTCCTATGTCAGGTGCCTTTCCTCCTCCAGAGGACTCCTCCGTTGCGTGTGTCTCCTCCACCGTGAATGCACCTCTACCATGTGCTGAACGACACCTCTGCGGTGAGTTTTCTCCTATTTCTCTTTGTTTTATGGTTATGTTGTGAATTATACAGGCTAAACACCCCGCTGAAAATCATAGTCGTTGGTGTTACTTATTTGAACACTTGGTGAATTGCATGTTGGTTGGTTTTTTATAAGAAATTGGTGGTCCTATAGTGAAACATGACCATATACCCTGAATGTGTGTGTGTGTGTGAACATAGTAAAGGTTATGACAAATATGAATGTATTGTAATGATCATGCTTATGGGTTTCTCATATGGTTTTTACTTATACCTTTTTATAAACTTTTTAAATGTTTTCCAATCATTTATTGGGTTTATCAAGAGATATCCATAATACCAACACTCTCTTAACTTTATCAAATGTTTCTTATCATTTGAACTTTGTTTAGGTAGTTGTTTGTATGAAACTCTTTTTAATTAACATGCTTTGGGTGCTTGATTATTTTAAACCCCTTATTCATCTAAAGTATATTGAATTATGCTAGTTTGGATGATGACATAATGATTCCTTATCAAGGTGAACTTCAAGTTAACTTAAATGGGTTTTCCAAAGTTCATTTATCCGTATATTGTTAGAACCACTTTCTAATTCACTCTTAGTGTTTTTGTAAATTCCTTATAGGCCCTTTTCATGCACTTATATTTTTAAATAGTTGTTCAATACACCTAATGACTTGAATCATTTTCTATAAGTAATAACTTAATAATTCTACTTTATTTCTTAATTAAATGTCACTTTTTGAAGGGGATTTGATTGTTATTGAACTTTGGTGTTCTTTTGTTATCATTTTATGAATCTTATACATTAATTTGATTTAGTAATATGTAATGATATCTTATATGATTTTTGAACACCCCGTTATGTATGTTTGATAAATTTATGTTGGAATTTAATTTATTTATTATTTAAATGAGTTGTTCATTAAGTTTTGAATCATGTTTGTTCTCCAAAAAATCATTTTAAGTGTTCAACTTGGATGAAATATTTAAGGATTATTTTTAAAATTCTTAAAAATAATTTCTTGTTTTTTTATCAATGAATTCTCAAAGGCCTAGATGGAACTTTTTAAAAAGTGTTTTTGATTTGGGAAAATTTTCACTATATTATATTTGGATTTTGATGGTTATATAAAGTGGGTTTATTTTCTTTTGGAATGTGTTATACATGAATAAAAAGGGGTTGTTTCAGTAAAGGGTGTTTAGAGGTGATATGAATAGTTATTTTGGAATGTACTTGATAGACATTAATCTGATATCCCTAGTATGGTATTACATACCCACACTTACTAGGAATCAATATTATCTCCCTTGATATGAATCAAAATGCTTCACCTTCTAGGTATTGATACATTCTCATCTAGAACCACTATTGCACCAAAACCTCGACCAATCATACTCCTTGATCCCTCTCTCTACCACACATCCACTTTTAATGCTCAACATCATCGAGGCATTTCCTTATTACCTCTTGGATCCATATTCTCTTAGACACACCTTTTAAAAGAATTTATAATTTTTTCATCTCATGGTTTCCTAGTCTACTAAACACCTTGCTTCTAACTAATTAAAAATCAATGTAACTTTTGAACTCTCCAAGAGTAGGAATTACATTTTCCCCCAAATTATAAATCCTACACCATTGAAAATCAATCCAAAACTTACCCATTTCAATGGAACTACCACTTTGTTACTATTACAATTCCACTAAATCTTAGAAAACCACTTCACTAGAGGGAGCCTAGTAGTCTTGAAACCAAGATGTTCTATTGAGTCTTGATAAAATAATCACCATATGTTATGTTACCAGGATTTAATAACACTTTTTGGTAACTAATAGTAGAATAATAAAAATAGATGATACCACTAGTTGGATTTGGTAAAAATCAACAATCCTAATGTTAAACCCCCAAAACATAAATTAAACCCCCAAAACTTATAAATAGTGGAATAAATTCCAGAACATACCTAAATTGAAACAAATACCCAAACCTGATATACCATAACATAGAAGTAAAGATACATCTAAGTCACTACATAAAATATCTACCTTCTAGTTTGAGTAACCTCATGGTTTTTAAAATACCCCCTAGAGGAAAATGATAAATAAAGGATAAACACATGACATAAATGGAATAAGCACACCACATATAATTTATGTTGTTTGGATGACAATCCTACTTCATAGGGGAATATATTGATATTTTTATTAAGGGATAAATTTAGTTATAAGGGAAACATATCTTTAGGTAGCCCTAACTATCCAAAGCTAAATGAGATAATTTCTGGACACCCAAGTCAAATAACCATAACAACACATGTAATGAATCTTTCCACCCGCAAGCACTTTATAGTGAATCCCCTCAAAGGAAAAATGATATAATTCAAGTGATTATCAAATAATATTTTCTTATTAGCATAATTTTATATCTAAATATATAAATTATTATTTATTACAAATTTAATAAATTATATGAATGAATTATTAACTATTGATATTCAATGTTATGAAGTGGTTGTGACATTTAGGTTGATGAATCCATAGAAGGTACCAAACCTAGATTTTCTTTATGAAAATTTCTTTAAAAGGTTCTATATTGTTTTGGGAATTGATGTTGTTAACCTCATGAATGAGTTTTAGAGAGGTAAGAATTATCTTGAGACTTATAATTATACTCTCATCACTTTGATTCTAGAGTTTACTAATATGAGTTCAGTTATGAATTTTATAATGACTAGTACTTGTAATTTCATTTATAAAGTCTTTTTGAATATTTTAGAAAACATACTATGGAAAATCATACCATATATTAGTTTAATATCATAGTTATTTTCTTATTTTTACTTGAGACATGATTTACTTAAAAGGATCAGGAAAGAAACATAGTTTCTTCTAGTGATGAGTGACATAGGGAAATTCTTTGTGTGAAAGGAATGACACTTGAGAAATTTTTGATTATGTAATGGGTTCATGCTTATAGATTTTATTAGGTGTATTTATAAAGGAAGGAACCAATAGTAATTCATGTGAGAGACATATACATTGTTCTTGGGGTGTAAAACCGATTGATTTGGTATAATCCAAGGATCATTGAGATAATGTAGTGTTTTTAGTAAACTAGAACATGAGTGTTTCAGGGTTGCGAGTGTGGTCACTGACTATAGAACATATCCGTTGGAACTCTGGTGTTGTAGTGAAGGATAATTGATATAACTAGAAAATGGAAACATGGATAAGGTATATTCAATGGTGGGGATAAAAATATCAAATGATTATGGAAATTATTATTATTATACCTACCTTTGTAATAATGTGATGGAATCATAAAAAACTAATTTATTTGGGATGAATCGAGGTGTTTTCTATGTATATTTTATAAAGTGTCTCTATTAGGATCTATGTCTTTGTGAAAATTCCTAAGTGGATCTTTTAAAATGATTCAAGTGTTTTGAAATGTTTCTTAGATGGATTTTTATCATTTCAAATGATTAAGATTGTTGGGTCACGAAGTTGTTTTGAATGCTTTAAAAAAGGGAATTTTGGTTTTGTGAAAGAGTGTTTGGAACTGATTGATTTATTTTAAAAATAGAGTGTTATTTTAAATAGGAATTTGTGTAAATGGTTGGTTTTTTAGGGGATTTCAAGTGTGATTTTTAAATAGTTTTTAAATGACATTTGAACTGTAGTTTTTTCATAATATTTTAAGTTTATATTTTTATATAATTAGGAAAACCATTACATTATATCAATATTTTGTGTATTTATTTTGTTAAATACTAATATCACCAAATCAAATAGGATGGATATGAATAAATAATGGATGGATTCCAATCGTTTGATAAGAGAGTATAAAGATGGAGTGAAAGAGTTCATAAAGTTTGCAAAAGATCATGCATATGACCCTTCTAAAATACTTTTCCCATGGTTATACTGTTGTTTTTCAAGACAAGTTAGTCTAGAGGAGTTAGGAGAACACTTGATCTATCACGAAATAGATTGAAGTTATAAATATTGGAATAAACACGGGGAAAAAGAGAATGTAGCTAGTGGTTGGAATAACAATGCATTTTATGGATCATATCATATGATTACAAGTGTGGAAAATAAAGAAGACCATGTTGAGGATGTGATTACAGATGTGAATGATGATAAAGATCATATTGAAAAAATGACAAGGAAAGTTGAAGATAAACTTCATGATTGCCCAAAATTGTTTGAGCAGTTAAAGAGTTGTGCAAAGATGCATTTGTATGGTGGTTGCACCAAATATATATCATTGTCAGCCGTAATGTAGCTGTATAATTTGAAAGCATACAACAGATGGAGTGATGCTGGTTTTACATAATTACTTTCTCTCTTGAATGACATGCTCCCAGAAGATAATGAGCTCTTAATCCGAACATACGATAAAAATGAATGATAATTTCTATGGGTATGATCTCTGGATTAATACATGCCTACCCAAATGACTGTATAATGTTTTTCAAGGACCAAAAATCACTTATATAACTCCCAAAGTTTGGTTCTTCTCAATACAATAAAGATGAATCCGGTCCTATGAAAGTTTTATTGTACTTTTCTATCATTCCAAGGTTTAGGAACCTATATAGAAGTGAGGATACCGCATGGAAATTAACTTGGCACACAGAAAGAAGAAATAAAGATGGGAAACTATGTCACTCGGAAGACTCTCCTCAGTGGAAGAGAATCGATCATTAGTATCCTGATTTTGTAAATGAGTCGAGAAACCTTTATCTTGCACTGTCTATAAATGGAGTGAATCATTTTGGTTTTCAAAGAAGCACTCACAGTACATGGTTAGTTATGTTGGTAAATTATAACTTTCCACCATGTTTATAAATGAAACAAAAACACATCATGCTATCTATGCTTATATTTGGACTGAAACAACCAGGTAATGATATTGATGTTTATTTGGCTCTATTGATTGAGGATTTGAAATTATTGTGGGAGTTGGGTGTTATGTTGTATGATGATTATAGAAATGAAGATTTTCTGTTGAGAGATATGTTGTACAATATGATAAATAACTTTCCTTATTATGTAAATTTTTCAGGATATAGCATTAAAAGAAGTCATGGGTGTTCTATCTGTGAACAAGGTACACAATCAATTAGGTTGAAACATTCATTGAAATCTGTGTTTCTAAGAAATTTTAGATTTGTACCTCGATGTCATAAGTATCGATATTGGATTACATCATTCTATGGAAGTTTAGAAGAATGTACAACATCATCTCCACTAATAGGTGATCAACTGTTTGAGACAGTAAAATATGTAAACACTACTTTTGGTAAACCGTTTTTGAAAAAACTTACAAAAACCAGTTGGAAGAAGAGATAAGTTTTTTTTTGAATTACCATACTAGAATTTTCTGTATATCAGACACTTTCTTGATGTTATGAATGTTGAAAAAAATGTACGTGATAGTGTCAACGACACATTTCTAAATGCACCCAAAAAAAGGATGGAATTAAGGCAATGTTGGAAAAGGTTGACATGGGAATATGAAAAGAGTTGGCCCTAGTAAAGGGTGAAAAATGAAATTTTCTTCCTCCAGCTACTTACGCTCTTTCCAGAAAAGAGAGATATCAGTTTTGTAACTTCTTAAATGATGTAAAGGTTCTATAGGGGTATTCATAGAATATCAATAACATCGTGTCAATGACCGGTTTAAAGTTAAAGGGTCGAAATCACATGACTTCCACGCTTTGATGCAAGATCTAATTCCAATAGTTTTATATTACATTTTTCCCAAGAATGTTTATTATGTAATAATTAATATTTGTTTCTTCTTCAAAGCTATATGTAGAAAATTTATGGACCCAACGAAATTACTGAGTATGAAAAGAGAAATTATTGTCATATTATGTGAATTGGAAATGTTCTTCCCACCGACATTATTTGACATGATGGATCATTTTATGGTTCACTTGGTGAGATAGATTCGACTATTTGGTCTTGTACACTATAGATAGATGTACCCCATTGAACAGTATATGAATATTTTGAAAGGTTATGTCAAAAATCAAAGTCGGCCAGAGGGTTGTATTGCAGAGTGATATATTGTTAAGGAAGCTTTTGAATTTTGTGCTGAATACCTGTCTGGTGTGGAAATAATTGGTATACCAAAATCTTGTCACACTGTGTGGCTTGTGGGTGAATTAATTTCTTTAGGATAGGTTTTTATAATCAATATTATATATATGGAGTAGGACCACCTTTATATTTTTCATAACAGTTTGGAGGGTGACTGTCACCAACAAGATCTGTTCTCCATCAAAACCGACACCCAACCCGGCTTGTGGCAAGGACCGAAGGGCGTTCCCGATCCCCACAGGCTGGAAAAAGTTCCCAGGTATCACATAATAAAATTTGGGAATGATTTACCTAATTTTATAAACATAAAGCAACTAACGAATCAAATAAAACAAATCTGGATTTTTCAAACAAACCCATCTTTTACAAAGTTTCAGAATTGAATTACATAACTTAAAACAATTCTCAAATACTATAAAAAATTAATAAACCCAAAATGGACATCTCAAGAACCTAATCATGGTAAGAGGCACCACCCTCAACCCATCTCCACAACACTGCACCACGAAGAACTGCTACACCCGAACCATTGGCACAAAAAGTTGTACCCAAACCTACGACAAAAATAACCACATCTACTTACACCCAAAGGTGTAAGTAGGGTGTGAGACAAATACCAATAGTATTCCACCACTAAAGGATTCCATGTGATAAACATTCAAATACAAAAATCTTACAAGTTTTCATAAACATGATAAGCTATTAAGAATTTTAAAGAGATGCAACTTTAAAGAAAAACAATTTTCAAGTGGATTATTTTAAAGAATCAACACTTTTAAATAAAATAACAAAGATAATGAATTTTCCAGAAAAACATACCATATTTTTATGGTAAGTATAAAGTATCTAATGATCACAATCAATGGGAAATGATTCCTAGGAACTAGCTCACTGTGGGTCCCAGGTACTTCGTATCCCAGGGAAAATAACTATCGAAATATCAATTCTTGTGCACACGAGCCACTAGTAGGGAGCATACCCATATCCTAGTGGTTCCCAAACATCATAATCATCATCATATTTTATATAGTGTTGTAAGTTTCAAAATTTTATGTGAAACTGAGGCCAAACACCACGGGATCACTAGCATACTAGTACACGTCCACCCACCTAGATACCCGAGTTTCCCTCTTGCGCTCAAACAAGTTCAACAAGCCATGAAAAATAATTTGCAATTAAAATACCACTTACACGTCAAAAATTCACCAAATATCCCACATTTATATCAAAAAAGTCAAATGAAACTCCTTTCATGAGAAAAATTATTTTTTCACACCATACTCACACAAAACAGCCCACAAATGTGTTTCGCACCTTTCTTTCAATTTGATAAAAATTTCATCAACTTATAAAACATTATAAAAAAATGATTGACATCTTAAATCACCACTTTAACTTTTAAAAACCCATATTAGGTGAACACACTTACTAAAACAGTACATATACATCATTTTCCCACTTTTTTTAACTCAATAAATCATTTACAATTTTCATAAAACAATCCCAAGGGGTATAACCATGTTTTGCACACAAAACCCATTTCAAAACCCTCTTTCCAGGACAAAATCACACCAATACCAACCCAAAATAGAATTTTTAATCCCTATAAAAATTTATTAAACCACTCTAAAGCTTTATAGAATCACCTCAAATAATACCACAAAAGATACACATGAAAACATACATTTTCATAAAACACTTTCAAGAAGTATAATAAGGTTTTACACATAAAACCCATTAAAAAAATCCCTTTATAGGACCAAATTAAACTAAAGGATTACCAAATCATAATTTGAGCCCCTTTAAACAACTAATAAGTCACTTCCATATTTTATAAAACTACCAAAAAAGATATCACATGAGTTTCAATTGAAAAGTACACAACTTCAAACAAAAATGTAACTTTAATACTAAATGCTTTGATAATGCTACAAAAAATGGGGTTTTCAACACAAAAAACATATTATGAACATTCTAAATTAATAAATCAATCAAAATAACACATCAATAATTGATTAAACATGGAATCACCTACCGAAAGTGTCGAAACCCTCAAATCTTGGTGCGAAACATCAACTGCACCACCGCCACACCATAAGGGAGTGAAATCCAACCTAAAACCCAAATATTTGACCACAAATACACCAAATAAAACCCTAGGTACGAACCCTAACTTCTGGACATTTTATAACTTCATGAAAGAGGGAGGAAACTATAAGAAGAAGGAAGGAAATGAAGAGAGAAATACTTACTTGAAGAAAGATTGAAGAAATCATCCCAAATACACCAATAGTTGAATTTTTAATTAACCAAAAATGGTAGGGTGGCTTTAAAGAGTCATATTAGGTCAATTAGGGACTGAATTTGGTGAAAAAGAGTGAAAATTGAAGAAGTTATGAATGAAACATTTTACCTCTTCAAATATGATCTATTTGAGAATGATTAAGAAATATCACCCTAATACTCGGGGAATATGAGCTCCAAAGAGGGGGAGGAGAGAATGGGATCACGCCTTAGGTAAGTGGGATAAGGTGAGAGTTTAATCACAAAAAAAACATAAAAATTGAATGATATATTAAATAATTAAAAAAAATATTTTAAAGTAGAAAATGGGCTTTCGGGCTGGCCCAACACCTTAATAAAAAACCCAAATCCATAATTACTATGGATTCCTATGGGGTAAAAATTGATATGGTGGTTTTAATATACCAGGGGATGCCAATTGAGAAGTAAAATGGGTATAAAATGATGAAAAATTAAGGATTTATAAAAGAAACAAAATTTATTTTTAATCCTGGAAATGGGCTCCCAATTTGGCCCAAATTTTGAAAACCCACCATTTCCACCAAAATGAATGGGAAACCCCCAAAACAAATCAAGAATTGAAATTAAATGAAAAATACCTTTAAAGGAAGTCATTTATGTGATAATTATCCCCACCATAAAACATTCTATCCTCAGAAATCCACAACAAGACCAAAGGCAAAAACCAAACCCAACCGAAAGGCCAAAATGGACTCCTTTGTCAAGTTTCACCCACCCCCAAAAGGCCAAAACACATTCAATTGATCAATAAAGGAATCAATACTCTCACTAACCAAAATATACACCACTTATTGAAATTATCAAGTATATTTAAACTACATCACAAAAGAAAACTCCTCAAACACTACCAGAACAAGACTCAACCAGTTTACCCAAACGAACAACAACATCGAACAAGGTCACACTAACCTTACTTTAACTAAACTGTTGGGTGTTCGCCAATCCCAAATTGTACCCAAGGAAGATGTTGGTAGTTATATAGCTCTGAACGTGACTACCTACCACCAATCCAAGACCAAGGACAAAACCGAGTTACTAATACAGGGAGACACAAATGGGATCCCACTATAAGAGACAACTTAAATTTTCCCAAGACAGAATCAGGATACTAATAGAGGGAGGCCTGAATGGACTCCCCGACATAAGGATAGAATCTCATTATATTTTTCCAAAAATAAATTACATGATATATATAGTGAGTCTACCCACCATAAGAACCAACCATCTAAACTGACTAGAACGATCCGACATGAAAAGACCCCAAAATTTAAAGAGATTGGAATGGTCACATAGTTAGTCCGCAGGGTTTGGGAAATCATGCGCTAACCATGTTGAGCATTCTATCCAAAGGTGAAACTTCGCACAGTTACATGGGCCAAGACGCACGACCATGTGGAGAACATGCGATATCTACTGTCTCTTATCGCACGGTTCCCTAGGTTGGTGCACAGTTAATACTAACCGTGCGCAAACAGTGCACATTAATCTGCCTAGTCCAAATTACAAACTTTTCTCCAAAAAACTCCAAGGAAACCAAAGGGGGGTAAGTATTAACTTAGGCTAAAACATGAAAATGAGGTCCTCTCACCTCTACCACCACACAGGAACAACTAAAACAAGATGATGAAACCATAGGTTTAAACTATTCCCATATTTCATACTGAGGACAAGAATTAAAACAAAGGTTTTAATGACCTAGGGATTTCCCTGACTACGCACCAACTTCACTCTGGGACCTATGTCTGGAGATCAAATTATTAAAGCATCTTCGACCTCGCAGTTAGGATTTTGAAAACCCTGAATGGAATTTCTTATTCTGGTACCAAAAACAACTACACTGAGATCCCATATGGGTTAAATGAGACATAACACACTCCAACCTCACTTTACCATAACCTAACATTTCACTGAAACAAGTGCTTTGAAGATGGACACACATCACCCCTTGTTTATTCAGATGAGAAATGTAAAGAGGAAAGGATATATAGAAACACATTTCTCTAAACAAAGGATGCTGAGATCTCTTGAAAGGAGACACAATTATGACAAAACCAAGACTCACAAAAGATTGTAAAACCTCACATTTACAGTCAAACAAGCACATGACATAACAAGGCATCACCAAACATGACCATTGCAATTGATAAAAACAATACATGGAGAGGGACCTTATGCAACGTTCCCAAACATCACACAATTCTAGAAAGTGACCATAACAGCCTCTCATGACCAGATTTCCTACGCCGGTGGTTTAACATGAACCCCTTATTTGAAGAGACAATGAAGAACCTAGAGGCCCTCTTAGACACCATCCACACTAACAACCCCAGACTACTTTTACCTTCAACGAATCAGGTTACTTAAGAAACTAATGTCTCTTTAAAACTTCCATAAGAACTATCCCACTACAATAGGATCTGAAAAAACAAGAAAGGAAATGGTGTAGACTCAATCTCTAAATCTCGAGAAAAATATTCCTTATATTGATCAATTGGAGGATCTTCCAATGGTGAAACAATCTGGGATGCACTTCATTCGTGCATTAACTCTTAATGGGGGAGTAACTTATCCAATGAGAGAACCCAATGACTCGACCAAGATGGTCCATTGGTCAAAACATGCCACAAAACAAAACCGAACACATTATGGGAACCACAATAAAGGCTTCCCAAACTTTTCTCAGAGGAGACCACTAACCAACCCTTCAACCCAACTTACTGACCAAACACAAACCCAAAACACCATTCAAAAAAAAGGGGGTTCATGGACTCAAAACATGATACAACAACAACATTTCCAAAAACACATAATACACACCATCCAAAACTAGTTATTAAAACAAAAAGTTTTCCTTTAAATTTGTCTCTTTGAAAATAATCAGTTCAGTGGTTAGCATATCCACCAATGGTACCCCATGGGCCTCCCACATGCATGTTTCCGTGCCACACCGGGAACCCTCCTCATATCCATCCCATCACTCATCCAGTAGTTTCATTAACCATCCATAATACCATATAACCCCAATGGATGTGGTTTCTCACAGAAATACCAAAGTTAAAAACAAAAATTCTTTCCATTTTTCAAAACCAAAACAGTTAACCAATACTTCATTTTTCTCAAAATCGCTAACCAAGAAATCAAAATCCCAATCATTCAAATGAAAACTCACTTTCAATTCATTTACATTAATTTCGAAAAAATTATCCCATTTCAAAACACTTCTAATTTCATGAAAAACTCCATTTCATAAATCCCTATTAAATTGGGAACTCAACTCTTCTCATTTCAAAACAAGATTCCAAAATTTCATAAAACTTTTCAAATGATCTGTAGTTACAAAATAAAAATCCCTTTACAAACTTCACACATGACCTCCAAAACATTCCATCCCATTAAAATAACTTTAAATATTATATAGAACTATATTGGAAACACTTTTTAAAAACCAACTTTAACATAATTCCTACTTTCAAAAGAGGTGTAAACACACCATTTTCCATTTCAAAACAATTATGAAAATTCAGTTCCACCATTTAAAAAATCAAACCATTCCCTATTTATTAGAAAATAATTTCCCAAATAACTTTATGAGTATTAAAACAAAGTCTTTTTTTCTTTAAAACCAAATTTCCAAGATTTCAAAACTAAAGGACACAAGACAATGCGAGAGGAAACTAGTTTTGGTGGGTGACTTGGAAATATGGTTGGCGTCTATGTGCCAATCACTTCATCATCATAGATAGTGTTCTAGGGAAAAATACCTAACTCCACATGTCTTTCCAGGACTTATGATCTCACTAATACCATTAGCCCAACTCTCTTTTCATTTCCGCAAATCATCATCAAACCAAGAGAAATAAAGGACTCAGATAAATCCAGACTTCCCCTGGCAACTTGAATCATGTCACGAGGTGTGATGGCCCGAAACACTACCCATAACTAGAATTTCAAGTCCCAAAAATCCTAACTCCAAACTATCCTGACTCTTTACCAAATAATAAGACCCAAAGAGAGCGGACCTCCTTTATTACCATTTTGTCACGAACCAGATCTGATCGCCATCAAAACCGGCACCCGACCCAGCCCGTGGCAAGGCCCGAAGGGCATTCCTGATCCCCATGGGCTGGTAAAAGTCCCCGGGTATCACATAATAAAATTTGAGAATTATTTTCCAAGTTTATAAACATAAAACAACTAATGAATCCAATAAAACAAATCTGGATTTTTCAAACAAACCCATTTTTTTTACAAAATTTCAGAATTGAATTACACAACTTAAAACAATTCTCAAAGATTATAACAAATGAATAAAAACAAAATGGACAACTCAATAACATTCTCATGGTAAGAGTCACCTCCCTTAATCCATCTCTACAACCCTGTATCACAAAGTATTGCTAGAAACCCGAACCATTGGCACAATAAGATTTACCCAAACCTGCGACAAAAATAACCAAGTCTACTTACACCCAAAGGTGTAAGTATGGTATGAGCCAAAGCCCAGTAGGATGACACCACTAAATTATTCCATGTGATAAACATTCAAATATGAAAATATTACAAGTTTTCATAAACATGAGATGCTATTAAGAATTTTAAAGAGATGCAACTTTAAAGATAAACAGTTTTCAAGTGGGCTATTTTAACAAATCAATTAAAATAATATACCAAAGCAACTGAATTTTCCAGAAAAACATACCATATGCCAATGATAAGTATAAATTATATAATGAGAACAAGAAATGGGAAATGACCCCTAAGTACTAGCTCACTGTGGATCCCATGTACCTCGTATCTCAGAGTAAGTAACAATCAAAATATTTGATCTCGTGCATATGAGCCACTAGTAGGGAGCATACCCATATCCTAGTGGTTCCCCGACATCATAATAATCATCATCATAGTTTATTTAGTGTTTTCAACATCAAACTTTCTATGTGAAACTAAGGTCAAACCCCATGGGATCACTAGAATACTAGTACACGTCCACCCACCTAGATACCCGAGTTTCCCTCTTGTGCTCAAACAAGTTCAACAAGCCATGGAAAATAATTTTCACCTAAAAATACCACTTCCACATCAAATATTCACTAAACAGCCCACACGTATATCACATAAGTCACATAAAACTCCTTTCACAAGAAAAATTCATTTTTCACATCATACTCACACAAAACATCCCACAAACGTGTTTCACACCTTTCTTGCAATTTGATAAAACATTTCAAAAACTTATAAAACATTCTAAAAAAATGTTTGACATCTTAAATCACCAATTTACCTTTCAAAAACCCATATTAGGTGAACACACTCACCAAAACAATACATGTACATCCTTTTTTCACTTTTTTTAACTCAAAAAATCATTTACAATTTTCATAAAACAATGCTAAGGGGTATAACCATATTTTGAACACAAAACCCATTTCAAAACCCTATTTCTAGGACAAAATCACACCAATACCAATAAAAAACAGAATTTTCAGCCATATAAACATTTATTAAACCAATCTCAAGATTTATAATATCACCTTTAATAATACAACAAAAGATACACATGAAAACACACATTTTTATAAAACACTTTCAAGAAGTATAATAAGGTTTTACACATAAAACCCATTTAAAACCCCCATTTTTAGGCCCACATGACACTAAAGAATTACCAAACCATAATTTTCATCCCCTTTAAACAACTAATAAATAACTTCTATATTTTATAAAACCACCACAAAAGATATCACATGAGTTACAATTGAAAAGTACACAACTTCAAACAAAAATGTAACTTTAATACTAAATTATTTGATAATGATACCCAAAATGGTTTTTTCACCACAAGAAACATATTATGAACATGATAAATTAGTAAATCAAGAAAACTAACTCATTAATAATTGTTTACACATGGAATCACCTACCGAAAGTGTAGAAACCCTCAAATCTTGGTGTGAAACATCAACTACACCACCGCCGCACCATAAGGGAGTGAAATACAACCTAAAACCCAAATATTTGACCAAAAAGACACCAAAAAAAACCCTAGGTACGAACCCTAACACATGGAAATTTTATAACTTCATGAAAAAGGGAGGAAACCCTAAGGAGAAAAAAGGAAATGAAGATAGAAACACTTACTTGAAGAAATCTTGAAGAAATCAGACCAAATAAACTAATAGTTGAATCTTGAAGTAACCAAAACTGGTATGGAGACTCTAAGGAGTAATATTAGGTCAATTGGGGACTGAATTTGGGGGAAAAGAGTGAAAATTGAAGGATTTATGAAAGAATCATTTTACCTCTTCAAATCCGGGTGATTTGAAAATGATTAATAAAGATCACCCTAATAATTAGGTCAGATGAGCTCCAAATAGGGGTAGGATAGCATGGGAGCGCTCCTTAGGTAAGTGGTCATGGTTGAGAGTTGTAATCTCAGAAAAAAAATGAAAATTGAATGATATATTAAAGAATTAAAAAAATATTTTAAAGAAGGAAATGAGATTTCGGGCTGGCCCAACACCTTAATAAAAAACCCAAATCCATAATTAATATGAATTCTTATGGGGTCCAAATTGATACAGTGGTTTTAATATACTAGGGGATGCTGATTGGGAAGTGTAATGAGTGTAAAATGTTGAAAAATGAAGGTGTTATAAAAGAAACAATATTTATTTTTAAACTTGGAAATTGGCTCACGATTTGGCCCAAATTTTGAAAACCCACAATTTCCACCAAACTGAATGGTAAACCTCCAAAACAAATCAAGAATGGAAATTAAATGAAAAATACCTTTAAAATAAGTCATGGATATGACAGTGACCCATATATAGAAACCTAAAAAGAAATTTTGAGGTATTTGAATCCATTAAGGGCTAAAATATGGATATCAAATAAACATAATCAATAGTTTATAGGATGGTTTCAGGACTATATATTTAAGGATTATGATGAAAATATAGAATCAATTTTAGAATGAATTAGATGGATAGTTTTAGGACCAAGTTCATATGTGTTATCTTATAATGATTATGTAATTAATGGTTATACATTCTATACTAATGAACATGATGAAGACAATACCATGAAGAATAGTGGAGTTACACTTGTGGCTAAAACGATGAATGTTTATAGTGCTAAGGACAAAAATCCAATTTATGAGAATATGTTATAATTTGGAATCATCAAACAAATATGGGAGTTGGATTATAAGAACTTCCAAGTGCCTATTTTCAATGCAAGTGGGTTGATAACATGAGTGATGTTAAAATAGATGAGTTGGGATTTGTGAAATTTGATTTCAGTAAGGAAGGGTACAAAGACGAATCATTTATAATGGCATCACAGGAAATACAAGTATTTTTTTGTTACAGATCCCTAAAACTGAAAGTGGTCAATTATTCTGTTATCAACCAAAACCATTGAAGGGTCAGATGAAAATTCAATGGAGGGTGACCCTTTCATTAGGGCATCATAATCATTTCACAGTGGTCCCAATGTAGAAGGTGTTTTGTATGTTAGAGGAGACCACAATAAAGGGATTTGGATAGTCTATAGAGGGGTCAAATACCTTCAGCCTTTAAAAAAAAAGAGAGTTTAATAATCATGTTATATTTTTTAATATACATCATGTTACCTTATGTTATTATATGTTCACTGCTGATTTTATGTAATCTAAATTAAATGTTAAACCACTTCTGCAGATAATGAATTATGCATGTGATGATGCTCCCAATCCCGTGGCACAATGGGTGTCTCAACCTACTACTGCTCGCAGTGCAGAGGAACAACAAGTCTCTTAACCTGCTACTACTCGCAGTGTAGAGGAACAATAGATCTCTCAATATACCACTGCTCATAGTTTAGAGGACCAACATGTTTCTCAACCTGTTGTTACTGTTACTCCCAATGTAGAGGTACAACCACCATATGCACTTGCTAATTCTAGTGATCTGGAGGAGCATATTGATGATGTTGAAACTGAGGAAATTGTAGGCAACGAAACACTGGTGGCGCGGAAAAAATAGAGGCATTGTAGTTTGATGGTGTTAGCAAAAATCCTTAAGGAAAAAGTGAAAGGTATAAAATACGAGGTCAAATAGAATAAACATGTCTAACATGTTAACCCTATCAAGGCCATGTTCAATATTTACATTAGAATCGTCACTCAGAAACACGTTCTGATTGATGTACAGTCGTGGCACCATGTTGTTGTTGGGTTTAAGACACTGATTTGGGGAGATATTATAGTAAAATTATGATATCATTTCTTTAATTTACTAAAAAATAAAATAATGAAACATTGACTTACTCTTCATCATCCCTTGTAGAGTGCATTTATATTGTTTGACTCACACAAAGACTATGTATTAAGGGTTTATAGAAGGATTAACGGAGGATTTCACATAATTTTAATGAAATGTTATCTTAAAGATGCTGAAGGGAAAATAAACCTGCACCCACCTCCTATTTATGCACACCTGATAACCCAAGGAGTGTGGGATGTGTTTACTAGCTGTCGTGCAGAGCAGTCTTTTCAGGTACATAGTGTTTGGTAATATGTTGTTTGAAGATACATGTATTCATCACTTTGATTAACAATTTTTTATCTATGAAATAGAAACTGAGTGTTGAAAATAAGGAACGACCAGCAAAACCAATGTACCCCTACCATAAAGCAATAATGGGGTACACTTCACTTGAAAAAAATTGGTACGTATTTTAAATCTTTCGTAATACTTTTATGTGACATAAAACAACACCATAACTATGTTTCTATTTTTCAAATTGATGAATCCATATCCAAATTCACTTCCATCCCACACCATGTTCTATGGAAGGAGGAACATGTAAATAAACATGGGATACTAATAGATAAAACACATAAAAAGTGTGGGAAACATGTGTAAGTATGACATAATAAATATTTATTTTTCTTGAAATAGATATTACATAACAATGATTACTTATTTTCATATATTTTATATCTGACATAGTCATAGGAATCAACAACATCCAAACCAAATGTAGAAATACTTTTAGTGGCCTTGAAGAAGCCAGAAAAGTATGGTCGCGTCAAAGGTGCAAGTTTTGGTGTGACACCCTAAAATTTTTTTGAGAAAAAAAAACAATAAGAGGATCAAAGTGAAGAAATAAAAATGATGAGAGAAAGAATAACTATCCTTGTAGAAAATACGAAATTTTAGATAGAGTTCATGAAAATTTTATGGCGAGGGGGGGGGATAAGAAACTCAAGAACAACCAGCGTGTGAAGATACCACCCCACCCCCCCACTTTCTTTGAGGTGAGCCATTCCTCTCAAAAAACTATCTTATCTAAGGTAATAAATGTTCTAATAATTGTTTCTATGAATTTTGAATTAGATAGACACTGATAAATTTCCTATACTGATATTGTATAGGGTGAAAATGACTGTGATTTATATCTATCAACACCCACTCATCGCCTTATAGTGGGGGATACAGTGTTCAATATCTAGAACGTCATTCTACACAACAGACCACTTCCAAAAGGTCTTTTAAAAGTGTTGATTAACATAGACCATGAGTCTAGAACTGAGCTACCTATTGTAATTGATGATGAAGATATTCATAAGGTTAAATAAGCACTTGGAACATTCATCGCATTACCGTCACAACTTGTAAGAAAACATGTTGACAAGGAGTTATTCATTTCGAATTTATTTTTCAAGATAAACATTTAACATTTAATGAAAAAAGTTTAAACCGATGAATGTTATTACATATGGACATAGGGAAGGGGTGAAAATAAAGAACTACTCAAAACCATCTTAAGGATCAACCAACTGATCGAAACAATCTACTGAAAGCACCTTAAACCTGCCTGTTATATATCCACATTTATTATCATTGTAGGATCATGTGAATAAAAAGTTGAAAGATGATGGTACTCACACAATTCTTTTTTTTATGAAAATATGTACAAAGGGGAAGATCCATATTTCATCAGTGTTGAAAATGTAAGTGAAATCCTGGGGTATGATTGGCTAGGTGACTCAGTTGTAAATGTATACACGAGGTATGTTTTCATGATTTTATTTTCCAAAAGTTGATATACTATGATAATTATGACTAAATACATTTCATATTTTTTTTTCAAGTGTATATATGAAAAAAAATTGAATGTATTTCCCCATTAATAAAAGTTTGGACTCGTTAGTCCTCACATCACCTCTACAGAACAAACAAAAATAGAATCCCATAAATAGGGAGAAATAGTGGCAGGCATGCTCAAATCATTTAATGAAAAAATTACAAATGACAGACTCTTCTTAATACCAATGATGTAGGGGTAAAACTCTATAATTTAATCATATCAAATATATTTTAATTTCTTTTATGACTTATTCATTTTTGTGTTCTTAGGCAGCATTGGATGCTCATTGTGGTCAATTTGGATAATCCAATGATTTATTTACTGGATTTAATGAATGGATATCCAACAAACCGACCACACATTATCGAATTTTTCAATTTGTGATACACTACATCAAACATTTTAGAACTATACATCTAGTTATATAATTTATATTATATTTTAATGAGGATTCTGTTATGATAGGGTGGTGCATTAATATCATCTACATCATGGAATGAGGCTAGGGGAAGAGGACAAGAAACATCACAAGTACTACAACTAGATACAAATCTGGGTATATATAATAATATTTCACTATCCAAACACATATAAAAAATTACTTATTTTTCTTAATGTTTATACAATGTCTGAAACAAACAAACAATAAAGTATGTGGTTATTGTGTTTATAAATTTATGAAAGATATCATATTATATGAACAAAATAGTATCCCTAAAGAGGTATTTTAAAAAATAATTACTATTTAATTTAAAATATTTATTAATCCTTTGTGTATTTATATTTTTTCAGTACTACCATGATTGTTGGAAAGAATAATATTCACAAGACGATATAGATTTGTTTAGAAATGAATAATCAGCATGTATGATGGAAGAATGTACACAAATAGAATGAATATGTGATTGGTATGACTCAAATTGTCTATTTTTATTTAAAATTGATAGTATTTTTAGTAAAAAAAAGAAATGACATACTAAAAACTAAGAAAACACATTAGGATTGATTTGATACTTTAGGAAAATGATCCATAATTAATTTTTGATGTGAAAGAATCAAATAAACCTAAATCTGACACATGGTGTGAATGTTATGACTTTAAGTGTGTATTTTTATATTAAATTAATAATAAATTTAGCAAAAAAACACAACTGACATACTGAAAACCAAGAAAATGCATTCATATTTTTTTGATACTTTAATAAAATGATCCATCAATAATTTGTGATGTGTGGGAATCAACCACACCTCAATCTGATTAACAGTGTGGCCGATATGACTAAAAGTGTCTGTTATCAGTTTAAAAGCGACATTTTAGTTGAAAATGTGTCACTCACTAAATCAAAGAAAACTCACTCTGATCATATTCATAATTTAGGAAATGATTAATAAGTTCTTTTTGATGTGTATGAATTAGTATCTTGTAAAATTGATGTATGATGTGACTGGTATGACTCAAAATGCATGTTTCCTGTTTAAAATGATATTTTAGTAAAAAAACACAACTGACATAGTAAAAAATGATCAAACAAATTAGTATTGTTTTGATACTTTTTTAAAATGATATATATGTCATTTTGAATGTGTAGGAATCAAATTAACCTCAATCAGATTCATGGTGTGACTAGTATGACTCAAAGTGTCTCTTTTTATTTAAAATTGATATTAATTTTAGTAAAAATACAACTAGCATATTGAAAACTGAGAAAACATATTCGTATTGTTTTGATAATTTAGGAAAATGATCCATGAGTAATTTGTGATGTGTAAGAATAAACCCCACCTCAATAAAATGCATGATGTGACCGGTATAAATCCAAATGTGTCTTTTTATTTAAAACTGACATTAATTTAAGTAAAAAGAATAACTGACATACTAAAGACTGATCAAACACATTTGGCTTGGTTTGATACTTTAGGAAAATTACCCATGAGTCATTTTTGATATGTAGGAATCAACCATACCTCAATCCAATGCATGATGTGAACGATATTACTAAAAGTTCCTGTTATCAGTTTAAAATTTACATTTTTTCTCAAAACGCATCACTCACTAAAAAACAAGAAAACACTTTCTGATTGTCTTCATAATTTAGGATAGTGATTATTATGTCCTTTCTGATATGTATGAAGTATTCTCACATAAAATCAATGCACGATGTGACTGGTATGACTCAAAAAGTGTGTTTCTAGTTTAAAATGATATTTTAGAAAAAAGAACAATTGACATACTGAAAACCAAGAAAACACATTTGGATTGTTTTGATACCTTAAAAAAATGATCCATGATTCATTTGTGATGTGTAGGAATCAACCACACCTCAATTTCATGAATGATGTGACCCGTATAAATCTAAATGTGTTTTTATTTAAAATTGACATTAATTTTAGTAAAAAGAACAAGTGACATATTGAAAACAAAAAAAAAATGCATTCAGACTATTTTGATAATTTAATACAATGATCCATGAGTCATTATGATGTGTAGGAATCAACCTCACCTCAATTCAACACACAGGTGTGACCAGTATGACTAAAAGTGTCTGTTATCAGTTTAAAATTGATATTTTTCTCAAAAAGTTTGACTCACTGAAAACCAAGAAAATACCCTCTGATTGTCTACATAATTTAAGAGAGTGATTCGTAAGTCCTTTTTGATGT
Organism: Viscum album; assembly: GCA_963277665.1. Lineage (NCBI taxonomy): Eukaryota > Viridiplantae > Streptophyta > Magnoliopsida > Santalales > Viscaceae > Viscum > Viscum album. The sequence continues at coordinate 189,311,344 of OY728166.1, forward strand.
GTATGAAGCAGTCTCACCTTAAACTGATGCACTATATGACCGATATGACTCAAAATGGGTGTTTCTAGTTTGAAATGATATTTTAGTAAAAAAACACAATTGTCATACTGAAAACTGGGCAAACCAATTTGGATTGTTTTGATACTTTAGAAAAACGATCCATGAGTCATTTTTTGACATATAGAAATCAACCACACCTCAATCTGACGAATGATGTGACTAGTATAAATCCAAATATGTCATTTAAATTTGATATTAATTTTAGTAAAAAAATAGGGGACATATTCAAAACTAATAAAACCCATTCATATTGTTTTGATATTTTAGGACAATGATCCATAACTCATTTTTGATATGTAGGAATCAACCCCACCTCAATACGATGCACGGTGTGACCTGTATAACTCTAAATGTGTCTTTTTTATTAAAAATTGACATTTTATTAATGTATTCTTTCATATTAGTGTTTAATTTATTTCTTTATAGTATTATTAACATAATATTTGTTTTCTTATATAGGAGGAACCTTTTTCTTGAGTTGGGGTGATTTTTTCGACAACTAATACCATGGGTAGACATTTTTGAAAGGGGATCACAGATGTCAAAAAATAAAACATTAATGTTTTTAACTATTTGTTGGTTAATTTTAAATGTAATTAATAAAACATTATTTGAAATGTATATAGCATTGTTTTCCAAACCCTTGTATGTGCTGATTTGTTCTTGTATTCACTACTTTGTTCTTGTGTGCACTCTGCAGGTGGTGTGTGTGTTTGTTGTGTAGGTGCTGATGGGTGTAATCTTATAGAAACAACACATCACAGGCATCTAGGCCTTTATCAGTGCTATTTCGAGTGCTGATAAAGTGGTCCTTTATCAGTGCTAAAAATTGTGCTGATAAAAAGTGTCTTTTATCCATGCTAAAATTGTTCTAATGGGGGGGGGGGGGCTTTATCAGTGGTTTTTTTAGCATGGACAAAATACACCCTTTATCAGCACTTTTTTAGTGGTGTTAAAGGGGACCCCATATCTTCTCTGAGATTAAAATCACTTTTCAAGCACTGTTAAAAGGATTTTATAGCACTTTTAAAAGCACTATCTGTAGTAGTTTCTAGTGAGTAGTACTGAGTTTTAGAACCAGATCTCGGTCGAGACTAATGTGAGACTAATGTGATGGAAAACACCATTACTTTCAACAAGTTGTCAAGTTTTAAAATTTATTAAAAAAATCTTTCAAACTACTAACTACTAAGGTGTAGAAAGTGGAAAGCCCAAGATCAAACCTATAAAGAGTATGAGTTATCCCTAAGATATTTAATTAATTCAATTATTAACCCTATTTTTTTCAAATTAAAAATAGGTTGAACATAATTTAAAAACAAGAAATGAAAATGAAACTTAAAACAATCAATAAAAATAGAAGCAAGAGATCAATTTCAAAGGATGATTAAAAAATTATGTCTATCACTTTTATTCATGAATGAGTCAAATCAACTAGCTGTAAGATCATTCTAAAATCACCAACTTTCTATGGTCAATTCCATTGATTATACCTAAGTCAATATTGATCTCTTGGTCAAATAAATAAACTAACACAAGTTCATTAATCTTGGTCTTAAAATCATAAGATGAATCCAAACTAGTGGTGATTGTTTAATCCTATCAATTACCAAAGAGTTCCTCCATTAATAAATATTTTTTCTAAAGACATATTAAAGAATGAGATAAGATTATGTCTCAAGAAAATTCCTATTTAAAATTACTATTGATGAACAAAATTGAAAAAAGAAATTAAGAACCTATCCTCTTATGGTGGAGAGAATCTCACCCATACTTGGCTTCATCATATTAATAAGTGAGCAGGGGAATAAAGAATTAAACAAGAAACGTCTTACTTGAATTAATACTGCTTCTAGAATCTAGAACCATGATTCAAGAGTCTAAAACCTCCAAAACTCAAAAGATAGTTTTTTTAATGCGTTTTTGATTTTTTGTTTAAATGGGATAGGTTACCCAATATTTTTAAAAAGGGGACCCAAGATGAGTGGACGTAGTTCAGGCATCCTTAATCCCAGCAAGATGTGTGAACAGAGTTCATGCATCTTGGGCACAATGAAAGATGCGTGAAACTCATTCAAGTTCCGATATGTGATTTAGGTTCTCCCTTTTCTATGCAGAACATTCTGCATTTTCGATGTGGTATTCCGAAATGTTTCAAGTATGTGGATTTGAAAGACTATAAAATACAAACTATAAGACAAATATAAATGAAACTTAAAACATGGATTAGACATATAAGAAATAGTTAAAAATAAATAGAATTTTGTAAAAAATGTTAATGAAAAATAATTTATAATCTTTCAACTATAAGTCCAATATAAATTAAAATTAAAACATGGATTAAAAATATAAGAAATAGTTAAAAATAAAAATATTTTCATAAAAAAATGTTGATGAAAAATAATTTATAAGATTTCAAACCCACCTACTTTAAACTTAAAAATGTTTCAAGTATGTGTCTTTGAAATAATATAAAATATAAACTATAAGATGAATATAAATGAAACTTAAAATATGGATTAAACATATAAAAAATAGTTAATAATTAATTAGTTAATTAGTAATATAATTATTAATTATATAAATTTCCTTTTCAAAGGTTGGGACTGAAGCCTCATTTTGTTATTAAAGCAAAGACATCTTTTTGTCTAGGTAGAGGGAGACTCATTACATAGCTCGAAGGCCCAAGGCCAAGTAGCCTGAATACAAGGCTTGAAATCCCATTTTTTGGCCTAAAGGGCCCTCCGGTGAATAGTAATATCATTATTAATTATATAATAATTAATTAGTAATATAACTATTAATTAGTTAATTCATAATATAATTATTAATTATATAATAATTGATTAGTTAATTAGTAATATAATTATTAATTATTTAATAATTAATTATTTAATTTGTAATATAATTATTAATTATATAATAAATAATTATTTAATTATTAAATTGGTAATATAATTAATAATTATAATTATTCACTATAATTATTAATAATTAATTATTAATAATTAATTATATAAAAATTGATTAGTTAATTAGTAATATAATTATTAATTATATAATAATTAATTAGTTAATTAGTAATATAATTTTTAATTATAATTATTAATTATTAATTATATAATTAATAATTATATTACTAATTAACTAATTATATATTATATATTAATAATTAACAATTATAATTAAAAATTATATTACTAATTAACAAATAAATTATTATATAATTAATAATTAATAATTAATAATTAATAATTATATTTCTAATTAATTAATTAATTATTATATAATTAATAATTACTAATTATAATTACTAATTATATTAATAATTATAATTAATATTTATATTACTAATTAACTAATTAATTATTATATAATTAACAATTAATAATTAATAATTAATTATTAATAATTAATAATTATAATGAATAATTTTTATTAAATAATTATGTAACTAATTAACTAATTAATTATTATATAAATAATAATTACTAATTATAATTAGTAATTATATCACAAATTATAATTAATAATTATATTACTAATTAACTAATTAATTATTATATAATTAATAATAATAATATTAATTAATTAATTAATTAATTAATTAATTATTTTATAATTAATATGGCATGCGCGTCGC